>LOJH01004768.1:13763-32600 GCA_001685095.1 Ellobius talpinus
GACAATACTACCCAGGTATTTCCTTCTGAAGAACATAGTGTCATAATGCCACCCATTTGGAGAACTTTTCTTGTTCAATGCTTGGTTCATATTTATGGGCCAGATAATGGAAATGCAGACATGCATGAGCCTGCGTATGAAGTACCTTATGTAAGTGTGAGGGCACAGTATATTAAGCATGTGTCTATCACATGCTAGTGATGTGCTTTTGCAACTTGATAATGTATACCTTTTATAGGATGACAACACACACACACATAGTGTGGGGTCCTAATGTGACAGGTCTGCCGACTGAACTTCATGAAGAAGTCTAGATCAGAAGCTCCTTTGGTGTCAGAATCATGTTTTACTTGCAGCTATGTCCCTAGCATCTGAGCAGTGCTTGTTATGCAGGAGGATGCCTATAATTGCTCGATAAATTCTAATAAAATTCGGAATGAGATTGTCTCTGTTAACATATGCATTAGGATACAAGTCTAAATGCATACTTATGGAGTGATCTCTCGTTTATGAGTTCAAAGATGTTTACTCAAGGAAAACATAGAAGGATATTTATCTGAATAGATGCTATCCCAGAAAAACTCCAGAGAAGATTGATACCTGGGATTCCTGCAGACAGAGTTGGGGATCTGTGAAAGGCTGAATATAAATTAATTTCTACAGTGAGTCATTTGATCCGAGGTTCCCCCCTCACACCACCCTGTGTCTGTTTTCAACTTAGCAAAATGTACAGGATGAAAATAGATATTTTTATTAGGTACCACATTTATTAACATCTTCAATAGTTATCCCCTTTCATTTTATACTTCTATCTTCATATAATGGAATCAAGGGAACCTTGGGCTATTATTTCAGGTGGCGTTGAAGTGAGGCGAGGTTTTTTTTTGAGGATAATTGGAAAATGTTTCATTAAGTTGACGCTTAGATAATGTTGGTGGGTTTGGCTTGAGGGGCTGTTTTGCTTTATAAATCCTTCCCTCTCTCTGGCCAATGCTTGGTTATCTCAGAACTCGGAGCTCAGCTGTTGGAAACTCAGAAGAGACAGTCTTCATTAGCTGGAGAGTCATAGATTGTGTGTTGCCGATAATCTTGCTCGGATCAGGAAGCTGCCTTAATGAAGTGAAGTTGCTGTGACAGGTGCAATTTCATGGGTAAGGAGCCACTTTCGTATCAGCGATGAGCTCAGCAGGAGTTAGTGAGGATCTCTTATCGCCCTCAAGTTCATCTTCCTTGTTTGAAGAAGTTTGTTTGCTGAGAGTCTCATCTCAATGCTGTTATCTTGGCGATCAGATCTGCTTTGATTTGCCTGCATGGATCCTAAAACCACAGCAGAATAGCTAATTGCTCTCTGCCCCCGGATCCCATTCTGCAGTTTCAGATTCTTGCTGTCCATGGCCCTGACTTAGATAAATATGTACAAAGCCTGATGTGTAAAATTCTCTTGTGGATGGTGGTTTTCCAGAGGCTCCGATGGCGAGTCTGCAAATGATGTTCTTGGCACACAGAGTTAAGTGTGAATAAACTTGAACGGTACCAGCCTGCATACATCTGAGTTCCCTAGCATGGCTGTAGCCTGGAGAGGTGTTTACCTCTGAGAGAGAGAGAGAGAGAGAGAGAGAGAGAGAGAGAGAGAGAGACTATGAGAAACACTATATATTTGCTCTCTCTCTGTGGCTCATGCTCAGTTAGCTTTTTTGTCTAAGGAGACTGTGTGTCTTTAAATCCTTGGTTTCTTGACAACATCACAAGAAATTAGTCTTTCTCATAATGATCCTCTATATAGTTCATGCAATACTGATTTGCCACTTACTGTAGGTAATGCGTTTCATTTTAAAACAAATACATTTTAAGTAATAGAATGAGCTGCAAAATGAGGTAATTGATATTTAATTTGTATTTTAGCTATAGATGGCCATATTTGAATTCATGAAGCTACACTAAAGTCATGCATGACAGAAACATATAAAACTGTATTTCTTAAGATTAATGTTCTCATTTTCTGGATAAACGCTATGACCAAAAGCAACTTGGGGAAGAAAAGATTCATTTGACTTACACTTCTCAGGTCCGTCATTGAGGGAAGCCAGGGCAGGACCTAAGTCAGGAACCTGAAACAGAAACCAAACCATGGAGAAGGATGCTAGCTGGCTTATCATCTGGCTCATGTGCACCTAGCTTTCGCATACAGCTCAGAACCTGCTTGCCTAGGGAATGGTGTCACCCACAGTGGTACCTACATCAATCATCAATTGATATAATCCCTCCCAAGCATGCCCACCAGCCAATATGATAAATATAATTCTTCACTTGCGGGTCCCTCTACCCTGGGTGACCCTATGTTTGTGTCAAGTTGGTAATAAATGGCTTGACTAAGATAGACAGTCATTTCTTAGTCACGTGACAGAGCAATGAAGAAGGCCAGCCAGGTTAGACACTGCAGTTCCTGGTCCCGTTGGATTCCCAGGTACCTACTCTGCTTCACACCCTGTTAGCTCATGGCTTATATTCTCTTAGATTAAGATAGCTGCAGGACTGCCAAACATTGCATCAGCATAGCAGGTCAAATAAAAGTGACAGGAAAGGATCTTCTTAGCTGTCACAACTTTTTTTTTAAGTGACCTTTCTGGAAACATCTGCTAACCTCCATCACTTGTCATAACAGAATGATATGGCTATGCCAGGCAGCTGAGAAAAGTCAGGCACTAGTTATTTCGGACCATGTGCCAGTTCAGAATCAGTGTTCCGCCTGACACTGCGGGCAAGAGCAACATGGGCGGCATGGAGACCAGCACACGTCTTGGTAATTTACAAAGAAGAAACAGTGGGGATTCCAGGGGATGACTAGATGAGGGGACCATGCTTGCCTCTCGTTCACCATCCCTTGTCACATTCCCATGGAAACCTACATCAGCATCAGCACTGAACTCGAAACTCAGTGACAGCTCTTGAAAGTACAGACTGAAGAAGACAAGAGTTAGCCAACCTCAGTTGTACCTTTAAAAATAATGGAACAGAATGTTTGTATAGGCGAGAGCACAAAACGTCTCAAGGGCATGTACACATGCAAACAGAATTATAATGGTCAGAAAGAAATAAGGACAGACCCCCAACAAATAAGATTTTCTCACATGAAACAGCTCAGAGCCTGTCAGGGTGCCCAGATTCAATCTGAGCACCACGTCACAAAGACAAGTCAAGCCTGTAGGAAGAAGAGACTTCTGGGGGGGTCAGGAGGGCATTAAAAGATAAATGACCACTTACTAGAGTCACTTGTACAGGAAGCAAACCCATTGCAGGGGAGTAAAGAGTACCAGGAGATAGGAACTTTAAGAACTGGGATGAGAAATATTGAAAATAAGAAAGCAAAAATGCTGGAAACCAATCACACATTAGTATAAAAAAGAAAAGGAGAATGACAGCAGTATTATGATGTGGCAGATACAGAGTGACAATTAGGGTCAACACTCCTCTATTAAACTGATGTTCAGAACAGAAAACAAGCACCCACAAGAAATGCGTGCATATTCATGTTTGTAGAGCCAGGCCCTATGCTAACTAAAAGCTAGAAATCACGCAGTAACCGACAACCCAAAGATGAGAGAAACAGAATGTACTATGTTCAGAAGGTAATGTAGTTATTCAGTAGAGAAAAGCCAGGATCAGGATGTGATACTGTCGGTCAGGTCTTGGAAACACTGCTACATGAGTTGAGTTACTATAAAAGATGCCCATGAGAAGAACATTCTACAGTTGGGTATTAGAGACGATCCTGGAGCTCTGTGAATACAATAAAAAATATTTGAATGTGAATTTTAAAATGCTGGCATTTGTGGAGCTCAAGGCCCCAGCGATGAAACTACTACATTTATTCTGCTCAACATACCTAGTATCAAACTTCCCTCTAAGTTCATATCTTCTACCTATAGATCAGTGACGCTCTCAGTCCCCACCAGAGAAGTTTGTTTGTGCAGAGGAAGGTGCTTAATGGAGAAACTCGCAACTGGTCAAAGTGCAGAGAATATGTGTCTGTGGAATGCTCACCCACAATTGGTACCACATTCTTTCCCCCAAAGCTCAGGGACCTTCATGGAAGAGGAGGAAGATGATCTAAGAGCCAGAAGTTAGGGAGGGCCAGAGAGAAAGTGACCTTTAGGCGTGACCAAAGCTACTCTCATGACCTCGCAGTGGCTGTGGCTGTCTTCACACAGTTGAGCCAGTCAACATTCCTGCATGGTGTGGGAAGGGGATCATGACTCCCCATCCCCAACTGAGGAGCTGTTTGCTCTTGATGGCTGATGGGGTGCAGGGAGAGTCAGTTTACCTGTAAGGGTTTGGGTCCTTGTAGGTTGACCATGCTCTAATAGATGATCCCACACCCAGGAGTATATGAGCAGCACAAATTGGACTTTATGGGAGAGAAAGAGAGGGCGAGGGACATATGAAGTATTGGAGTAAGGTAATATAGAGATTAGTTCCCACATTGTCACGTGAGCATGCCTTAAAGGAGAGTGTCGACCTTATACTCAGGTCCTTTAAGCTAGATCATTTCTCTTTACCCTGAATTTAAATTCTCCGGCATGAACACAGTGTACAAAGTGTATGTTGAGGATGCACAGTGGCATCTCTACATATTTTGACTCAGAGCCCACCAGGAGCTTTCCCAGTCAAATGTATTTTTAGTAAATTCTGCTTTAGGGACCTAGCACATTGCAGTCGTTTCCCATGCTCCTGAATGGCATGATCCCTGTGTGCATCAGCAGAGCAGATGTGGAAACAATAAAAGAGTTTTCCTGGGATGAGGGGGAGGGTGATATCTCATACATTTCTGGAGAGCCGTGAGAGGGTCTGTCCGCTGGAGATGTATGTGTGGGGATACTGTTGTAGAAGCCTGTGACTCAAAGTCACACAGCCTGCAGTGGTAGCGCTGGACCGTTTCTGTTGCAGTTGAGGTGGGATACATGCCCTTTGAAAATAGCAGAAAGTTAAAGACTAGTGACATGTTCGTCAGAGAGCAATTTAGTTAAGAGGTGTGTCTGTCATCAATGGTGAGAGGTGAGTGACCCCATCCTGTTCATCAACACCAGGAAATACCTGAATGTATGATTTTAAGGTTTTAAGGCAGAGAAATAATGGCATAATCTTAGTTTGCTTTATATTGATGTATAAAAATATATATACATATACATATGTGCGCTCACACACATGCACATATATATATATCTCACCAGGACCAAAAGCAACCTGGGGAGAAGAGGCTTATTTCAGTATATACTTTATAGTTCACTAACCAGGGAAGCCAAGGCAGGAACTCAAGGCAGGAACCAGAAGCACGAGCTAATTCAGAGGCCATGGACCAGTGTTGCACACTGGCTTTCTCCTCATGGCTTGCTCAACCTGCTTTCTTATAGCACCCAGGACCACCAGCCCAGGCTGGGCTACCCCACATCACTCATCAACCAAGAAAATGCCCCCAAACACTTATCTACAGGTCAATCTGATGGAGACACTTTCTCAATTGAAAGTCTGATTCAACTTGATATAAAACTAGCCAGCACAGTCATATAAAACATCACCTCTTTGCTTCTGTGTATAGACCAGCATGTATGTCCCTGTTCATATATGTCAGGTGCATTTACACATGTGTGTGGGTAAAGGTCAGTAGCTAACCTTAGGTATCATTCCTTAGGGGCCCATTGCCTTATTTTTAAATTACATCTGTGGATGTTTCCTTCATGTATGTATGTGTGTGTTCAGTGTCTTCAAAGGCCAGAATAGGGTGCAGGATCCCCTGAAACTGGAGTTATAGACAGTTGTGAGCTACCAGGTAGTGCTAGGAATCGATTCCTGTCCTCTGCAAGAACAGCAAATGCTCTGAGCCACTTCTCCATCTTCATCTGCCTTATTTTTTGAAATACAATCTCTCATAGGAACCTGGCTCACCCAGTAGGTTAGGTTGGCTAGCCAGTGAGTCCCAGGGAGACTTTTGTCTCTAGCTCCCAGCATGCACCCCAGATCTTTTGCATAGGTCCTAGGGATCAACCTCAGGTTCTCATGTTCTGGGGACAAGCACTTTCCTGAGTGAGCAGTTTCCCTAGCCCTTACCTCATCACATACTATCACCTGTGAGCAGAGCTCCCTACGCAGATGCCATTTGAGGGCAGGAGATACCATGTCTGTGAGAAAGGATGGAATGAGGTCACTCCACTCCCAGAAAGACCCGTGTTCAGTAGTTGCACCTTCAGGTGGGGGATATTTGGCATGCAGTAAGAGACAGGGTCTCAGATTTGGTTACCACAGCCCTTTATTTTGGCCCTGCAGATACAAGCATTTATGCACTGGCCTCCAAGAAACAGACTAGGTGAGGAACCATCAGGAACTCAAGCACATGCTTCCACAGTGAAGGGGAGTTATAAGCCCAGCTCTCCATAAAGTTATGCCTCGGGCTGCTGCAGTTACCACTCCCTGACGTTTGCTCAGTCCCTTTCTGCATCTCGTGAGGGAATGCATGCCATGCCTTAATTTACCCATGTATTGCCCTTTTATTACATCCATATATTTGGTGTTTAATATTTCCCATTTCCAGGCAGGGAACTATATTTAGAGTTAAATTATTTAATATCATTTTTTGGTGGGTAACGGTGGTGAGTTATTTTGTTCAGGCAGAAGCTACCATTCTGGGTTCACAGCGTCTCCAGGGAGCCCTAGGCAGAAAATGTCATTTTCCCCCTAGAGCTATAACATGATAACTTTGAGCATAAATGATAATCTAACATCAGCCATAATTATATGATGTAGCTCATCAGGTGTTTCGTGGACATTTCTATGCTGTGGATCATGGCTGGCATTGGTTGTTCTGGAGTTAGGATTTCACAGAACCCAGACCCCTGGCCCTTGTACTGGGGGACAGTGACAGTCTTCAGTGTCTGACTTACAAGAATCTCCTGTGGTCTCTGTCACAGTCAGTGTGACACATAGGAAACTAGATGCTGATGTTTGTCTTCCTGTGAGGTTTTGAACTTGATGCTTCTGTTGAAACATGTGTACATTCTTGTCCTGTAAGAAAAGTGGTCAATGCCTGGATTTATTCCTATGTTATTTCTTCTCTTTTCTCATTTTCCCTTCTATTTTCCTCTTCAGATTTTTAGAAAGTTGTTGTGAAGGGCAGGGGCTAGCGGGTACATGTATATGAGCAGATGTGTGGAGGCCAGAAATCAATCTTGGGCACCCTCAGGCACTGTCTACCTTGCTTCTATGACACAGTCTTTCAGTGGCCTGGAGCTCACCAAGTAAGCTAAGGCTGACCACCTAGTAAAACGCTGAGATCTGCCTGTTTCTTCCTCCCTAGCTCTGGGATTGTAAGCACACACTATCATGCCTGGCTTGTTTTAAGTGGATCCTGGGGCTCGAAACAGGTTCTTGTGTCTGCATACCAAGCACTTGACTGGCTGAACCATCTCCTCTTCGGGTTTTTGAAGCAAGTTCTCACCCTGTTGCCCAGTATGGGTATGAGCAGAGAATCTTCCTGCCACAGACTTCTGAGATCTGGGATTCTGGGTCCTTTCCCCCAGCCGTTTCTATGTCTCTTCCTGTATCTGTGTTTCTATATAGCTATGGCTCTATTCTCATACTGGCTCCTTATCTACAGTTATTGTGCGGTCTGTTTGTATGAGCTCACTGCGAAATTGAAAGGGATGCTTTCTTTGTTTGCTAGCAATTATGTTTTTTGGTTTTTGTGGTTTTTTTTCAGTCACATTGGGCCTGATGTCTATTGGTTCTGACGTGTACTGTTTTAATGTGTGTTGGTCCTGATGCGTGCAGTTCTGATGTGTGCTGTCCTGACTTGTATTGGTCCTCAAATGCATGTCATGGAGAAGAACATATTCTGTATTCCTTCTGAGAAGCACAGCTCTCTCTGAGAGAGAGGGTGGTATTCATCACAGCCAGGCCCAGCTGCCTTCGGGTCCCTTCAGTACTCAGTGCATTTTGTTGTTCTGCAGCCACATTCACTGTGAGCATTCCCTCATACACCCCATGATCCAGGATTCCAGTTAAGCTCAACTGAATGGAGCAAATGACACAATTGGGTGTTTTTCTTCTGGAGGGCCTGGGGAATCAAGTTAGAAGATAGCAGTGGTTCAAAAGGATATTGAGAAGTAAAACAAAAGAAAGGTTTGGCCATTCATTGAGAAGGACTTGGCGCAAAGTCCCACTATGGAAAGCACCGCCTTGTCCCAGCATTCTGTAAACCTCACGCTGGTGGCATTCTCCTGCCTGGCTTCCTTTACTGCTGGCTTGGATGGGGTCTGAGGAATTGTTTGTTTAGGACTCTCCTTTCCCTGATGGGTGCCAGCTGGTCCAAGGATGCTCTTGGTGACACCTGTGCTCGTGTGGAGAGAAGTTGGCACTGAGGGCATGAGACTACATGCTGACATTGTTACTTTCAATCCTCTGCTTATAAATCATGTGCTCTGACACTGGCCCTCTTCAAGGCTGCAGACATGAATCAGTGTGGGAAAACATAGTTGATTGTTCTATTTAACCAAGAGGGAGGGAGAAAGAAACAGAGAGAGACAGAGAAAAACAGAGATCCTTTCTTCCATTTTTCTTTCTTTCTTTCAATATAGTATCTCACTGTATAGTTCAGCCTAGCCTGGAACTCACTATGTAGCACAGGCTGACCTTGAACTCTGGTTCTTCTGTCTCTACCTCCCAGATATTGGGGATTACAGCCCTGCATCACTATCCCTGGCATGGCCACAGTTTTATATAACATGTCACTGAAGAAATCCCCTTCTGTCTGTCTGTGCTGAATCCCTGTGTTTACCCCAATTCTAGGCAACCAGGAGCCTCTTTCTATAAATTTCTTTTTCCTTAATAGTGCTTTAGTGGAGGTAACCAAAGTCCAACAATGGTGAGTGGATAAACAAATCGTGACCACCTAGAAAAGGAACAAACTAGTACTTTATTAAAAAAAAAAGTTGTCAGCTTCAGTGTGTGCCAAAAGAAACCGGTTCCTTGAGCAGACGCAGCTCGTGGCAATAGTTAGATTCAGCTTCTAGATCTCATTTTAAATGAATATTTGCTCATTTCTCATTTGGACCAAATGAGTCACCAAGTATTGAGTTGCTATTGTTGAAGCAGAGACTCATCTAACCATGTGACTTCAAACTTCCTATTTATCCAAGGATGACCTTGAACTCCTGACCCCCATCACCTGAGTGTGAGGATTAATAGAGGCACACACCCCCATGTCAGTTTATGGGTGCTAAGTATCGAACCCAGCACCTCCTGCATGCTAAGCAAGCAGGCTACCAACTGAGCTCCATCCTGGCCGCAGTTTAAATGCTTTGAGAGCAAAGGTGGAAGATAACCTGCTCTAGTCTGCCACCCTAACTGCAGTAACGCCGGGAGTTTTTTCATCCCACTGTTTTGATGAGGCTTGTTTCCTTTAAATTAAACTTTGGTCAAAATAAATGCTGGTAGCTGCTGGGTACTTAATCTTTGTCTGAAAGGTAAGGCCAATTGTCCTACCATGGTAATAAGATGCCAGATGACCTCAGTCTCCATTGCAAGGTGAAGGACTTCCTTTCCAGTAGTCTGAATTCTAAAACGCTCCAGAGAAAACTGGGTTCCTCATTTGTGTGCAGAATACCAATATGAAATACAATCACATCAGGTTCAATTTCAAAATGTGCAGAGGAAATCGATGGGGATGTCTGTGTCAGAAGCCACCTTGTGGGGTCAGTTGGCATGGTCTCTGGGATTGCTTTCTCTACAGTCACTTAGTATTGTGGTTGGACAGTTCCTGAATGGGTACCCACTGAATGCGGGTCAGCTGATCCCTCACACAGACTCACATAGCACTGGATAAAGGAACATTGTGTTTGATTTGTGGGTCGTTCTTAGAACAAGGAGCAAAGCCAGTTGGAAGCCTAAGGATGTCGCTTGATTGATAAAGTGCTTGCCTGGAATACATGAAACACTGAGTCTGGTCCCTGGCACCCTCACAGTCTTCCATGGTGGAACATGTCTGTCATCCCAGCTCTTGGGAGGCAGAAGCTTGAAGATCAAGAGATTAAAGTCATTTTCAGCTACCTAGAGATACTAAGACCAGCCTGGGCTTCAAGGGACCTTGACTTGATGATGCTGGTGGTGGTGGTGCTGATGCTGCTGCTGGTGCTGGTGGTAGTGCGGCTGGTGGTGGTGGTACTATTGTTGTTGGTGACGGTGGTGGTGGTGGTGGTGACGACGGTGATGGTGGTGGTGGCATTGATGGTGTTGTTGTTGTTGTTGTTGTTAGTAGTGGTGGTGGTTACAGAAGTGAAAACCCATGTGGAGCCTTCAAGAGGCAGTGAGCCATGGTGGTACTTATTTGGAGGGGCCAGGTAGGAAGGATGGTTTGGTATTTAGTGTAGAGATGGTTTTCAGCATAGCCAGCTAAGCAGCTGTATGTGCAGGTCCTGATTTCTTAAGAAAATGGTTTATGTATCCAGAATGGTTATGATGGGTCCAAGTGTCCCCATGCTCTGACAGCAACTCCATGCTTTTACAGAATACAGCATCTTAGTCTGTGAGGTCATTTATTCCTCTAATTAATTTTTCATTTGAATTTGAAGTTCAAAGAGTTTCCACTAAACAGAAGAACTGGGGTCCCCTGAAGTCAGAAGTTAGTTGTAAAAAAAATCAAGCAATTATTAAAGCATCAGTATGATTGAATCCCAAGAGGCTGTGGCTGTAACATGTTCTGAGGGCTGTGCTGTCTCGCAGCAGATGGTCAGCAAACCTCTCAGGACTGCAGTGACTTGGATCTGAAATCCCCATCCCCACCACAAGTTTACATATTGGCACTTGGTTGCCAGCTTGTGGCACTAAATTGAAAGGTTCCAGAAACTTTAGAAAGCAAAGCCTAAATGGAGAAAGCAGGTCACTGGAGTGAGTTCCTTGATGTATATCACTTCAGGCTTTTCTGTCTCTGCTTCCTGTCCACTGTGAGCGAGCACCTCACTCTCTATCCTCTCACCGCCCAAGATTCTTCTCAAGTATATGAAGCCAAGCAGCCATGGACAGAACCCTATGGTTTCCTTTCTCCGTTAAGTTGTATTATGTATTTGTGTCACAGCAGCAGAGGCAGCTGACACTCAAGACCACAGGCGATTGTGTGTTCAGGCCTGAGCCTCGTGCTTTCTCAGGGAGTCAGAGGACAGAAAGCATGGCGGCCAGGATGAAGTGTTTCGCTATGTGCCGTTGGTTCCGTGCAAAACTGTCATTGGAGTCCCCTGAAAATGACATCATGGGAGTTCTCATGAGGTTCTGCCCTAAGATGGGACAGGTTGGGTCCCAGAGACAGAAGCAGGAAGCCCAGGGGTTCATTCCATGGCACGGCATTGCCCAGGATGCAGTACAGGAAGGCAGGCAGGTCCTGCTGCCCGGGATATCCACAGGGAGGGTTTACAGAATGTGGCCCAGGGCCAAGGTGAGTTTTTGCAGTTTTATCATGTTTTATCTGTCAGCATTTTGGACAACAACCTAAACAGCTTCATCACTGAAAAGTTCCCTGGTGCCTTCCCTACCCTGGCTTGGGTCCAAGCTTGCAGGGAAAACGCACAGCCAACCCAGTCAGTCGCAGAATGGGAAAGCCACCATTTCCTCAGCCAAGACGAAGGATGAAAGCAGGGAACCAGGGACTTCATTAGTGAATCTCTGTTCCTTTGGACTCCTTAAAAGCGCATTAGGTACTACCTGAGTCTTGCATAGTGACTATGGCAATAGTGCTAACAAAACATTTCTTTAATGGAAAATGAAACATATATGCATATACATATAGATATATAAAAGGATAGACCTACGTAACCATATATACAAGCATATGTGTGTACATGTGTTGCCTATGTATGGAGGTCAGAGAGCAACTTAAGAATTTCTTCCTCATGACACCACCTGCCTTGTTTATTTAGACAGGGTCTCTCATGGGTCAGACACTCGCTGAATTTGCTAGGTTGGTTGGCTGTTGAAAGTGCACCAGGGATTCAGCTGTCTCTGCTGGGTTTACACTGGGATTACAAGTATGCACCACTGTGCCCAGATTTTTATTATTTATTCATAATACATATGTCTTGTAATTCTAAAATTTCTCACAGTTTGCAAAGTGTTTTTTTTTTTACCTGGGAAACATGCATCCTCTGGTTACAGCTCCTAAAGACCTGCCATTGCATCTGGGTTGAGTGTCATGGGTACTTGGCAGTTCTGTGATACTTCTGAATGTTTCCTCAGATTGATATTCTTAATTTCCTCAAAATAAAATTCATAGACTGAGGAATGCGATTATAGTGACACTTATGTGCCCCTTAATAAAATGTGTCCTTTAATAACAACATGAAAAGTAAGCCTTATAGGCTCTCTGCTAACCAACGGCCTTGTCATTGAGAGTGTGTTGGGTGCAGGATTCTTTTTGGCTGCTGATCAGTATGGCGTAAAAACTGGTGAGAAGGGGCTGTCTCAGCCACTCTTCCCTAGGAGGCTGTGCTAAAATTTCAGTTTGAGGCTAGGAAGCTGAAGGATGGATTTCCACTCCTGAACTCTGAGTTCGTAAGCATAAGAGTGATAACCCTTGCATTAAAGGTGACTCGGGGCTCTTCTAGTGGGACATGACCCATTTAAAGGGAAAGAGTGTCCTAAAGCCAAAAAGCCCCAGTCACTTTACTTTGTGACTTGGGGCACATGGCAGTAAGACTGTGCTAAGCTTCATCTGAGGGTAATCCTAAACAACAGAAAACCTCCAGGAAACTTTGTACATAGAAGAACCATGTGTCAACGGGAAGTGTCGTTAAAGTCGTTAAATTGGACAGTAACCGTTTGGTCCTTGTTATGATCTGTATCTGAACTGCCCTTCCCCCAGCTCATGTGTCTAAACACCTGCTCTCCAGCTACTGGTGGTTTCTGGGCAAGGTTTGGGGGATCTTGGAGGTGCAGGGTCTGGCTAGCAGGAGTGTATAGGGGATGACCTTGAAGGTGACACCTGTGTGCATTTCTGGCCTCTGCTCCCTTCTGGTCTGAGGCTGAGACAGAAGAAATTCATGCTATGCGAATCCCGCCATGCTTTCCTCATCACGATGGGCTGAACCATTTCTGAAGTGAGGCACCAAATCAAACCTTCCCTTCCCCCAGCTACTTCTGTCTCGTATTTTATCACAGCAATGATACAGTAAGGAATACACTCCTTTAGTCTAGGATTCTAATCTAGTCTTCAAAACATAACTATTACACATGAGCGTGGTTTTCACACTGTTCATGGTACTAACACCATCTGAGGACTCCTAGCCCCAAGGGGTTAAGGACTGATTGAATATAATCAATATATTGGCATGGAAAAGTATAACAGGGTTAATAAAACTGTTTCAAAGAATTACTGGCCTGAGGGCTGGAGAGAAGGCTCAGTGGTTTAAAGTACTGGATGCTCTTGCAGAGAACCTGGTTTCGATTTGCATCACCCACATGGTGGCTCACAACCATCTGCAACTCCAATTCCAGATAATATGATGCCCTCTTCTGACTTTTTCAGGCAGTACATGCGAGGGACACATACATATTAATACAGGCAAACACCAAACACATTAAATAAAACCAATAAATCTTTGAAATAAAGAATAATTATTGGCACATGAAAAATGCTCTCTAAGACCTTGAGCTATGTCATCCTAAATGGGATGTCTCCATCAAACCCCTCCCCTCAGGGCTCAGAGCTATGGGAATAGAAGGCAGGAAGATTATAAGAGCCAGTGGGGATGGAGGACACCAAGGAAACAATGCCTTCTAGGCACAACAGAGCTGACACACAAATGAGCTCAGAGACTGCGGCTGCATGCACGGGGCCTGCACGGCCTGAGTCAGATGGATTCCCAGTGCTGAGAGGGAAAGTAAATACAAGCCTCCACCACTAACCCAGAAGCCATCTTTAATTGATCAATGCTCACTTGCAAAGGAAAATTTAGTTTCTCCAAGGGAGGTCTCACTGTATACGAGCCACACTTAAGGGCAGACCCTATGCCCAGCAATAGATAGCCAAAGCAAAACAAGCTCTATAGGAATTTTGAAGGTTTTTTTTGGTCACAGAATGCTTTTTTAGGCATTTTTGTTTTGTTTTACCTGACAGCTCTTTTGTTTATATATATATTATGGTCTCCGATTTTGTTTTTACGGTTTCCTGTATGTGTGAATGAGCGTCTCAGTGTCTGTATGTGTTTCTCATGCTTTTTCTTTGGCTCTATTTTTTCCTGTTTGTTTTGTTCTATATTGCTTGTTTGTTTTAATTTTATTTTTAATATGATTTTAGATTTGTGTTTGTATTCTAATGAGAGAGAAAGAGCGGGGGGTGTATGGGTTTGGGTGAGTGGGGAAGTGGGAAGAACCTGGGGAGGAGTTAGAGAAGGCTAAAATTGATCAGAATGTATTGTATGAAAAAAATATTTTTATTAAAAAAGATATAAAGACTAAAACTTCAACAAAAAGAAAAGATATATGTGTTTCATTTACTAGCATATTAAAATAAAAGAATAAAATATATAGATTAGCAAGCTCATTTATAAATGACTGTAAAGTATATAAACAAATATGTGTACACACCCAGCATAGTTAAATGAGTAAAGGTGAGCCATAACACAATGTTAATGACGGAAAGACTAGAGTAATACATATTTTCTCCTCAATTCAAGCCTCGAGTCCCCTTGAAACCCTGCAAGGTACCAGGTTCTGTATTGTGCATGAAAAAAAATTAAAGCGAAAACAGAAGGCCTGAGCATGCTTGTCATTGTAGAACCTTGTTCTTTCATGAGCTGTCACGTGACACATTCTGTCATAAACACAGGCCAGCTCTATTGAGTACAAAAACCAAAACCAAAAAAAAACCAAAAAAATCGCATGCAGGGATTTTAATTCTCTGATTGTTACTACAAATTTACCATGGAAAGATGCAAGCCTTTCTTTCAAGTGTGAAATTGGGCTTGGTGGTTGACGGACAGGGAGCCATCCAGCTATTGTGGCCAAAATCGTTTGCTTTCTATAGATGAAGCACTTTCTTTGAGAGCTCTTGCAGGCTGGTGATCTTGCAATGACAGACATAAAACATTTGGGAACAACTTCTCGCTGAGTGAAGAGCGAGACATGTCCACCAAGCTTAAGGTGGGTGTCGTGGCTAGGGACAGCAGCCTGGAGGGTAAATTAGGATGGCTCAAGTCTAGTATTCAGTCATCTGAGCAGATGTTTTAAAATCATGCAAAAAAAAGAAAATGAAAATCATTAGAATGAAATTCTAAGGCAGCAAACTTGCTTAGAAGTTGGGTTTTCTTTAAAGGAATCGTCAGAAAGAACCAAGTGTGGGTTCTTCTGCCCCTTAGTCAACTGTGGATTGGCGTTGCAGATGGACTGCAAACTAATTTCCGAGTGATCTTGTGATGGGGTCATGAGCCTAAGCAATTGCAGTGGAGGCCTCAGGCAGAATTTATGAGATGACTCGGATTGGATTTTGCATGAGGAAGGGAAATGTCATTTAGCATTTATTGTCAAGTGCTATTTTAACACCAACAATGAGATGGCCAAACACTGTTGGCACTGCTATCCCCTTGCCACTTCCTCCAGAGGGTCAGCTACTATTCCAGGGGAAGAAAAAGCTACAGGACTTCACACCTGCTGGCCAGGACTTCTTCCTCGTCTTCCTTTCTTCTATCTTCAAATGCTACCTTTTCCTTAGGACATAAATGAAGACCCCACATATGCTAATGTTAGATACTATTATATCCCGGTACCCGGAGTGTGACTAAGGCACACAAACATCTCACATCTGTTAGCAGCCTTTTCCAAGTCTTCTTATTCCTCTATTTTTAATTAATTAATTAATTATATTTATTGCATATGTTCATTCATGTATTGCATAGGTATACAAGCACTTGTGTGCAGTCTGGAGGTCAAAGATTGATGCTATATATCTTGCTCCGGTAACTTGACGCTTTATTTTTTGAGGTAGGGTCTCTCACTGAACCAGACACTCACCTTTTCAGTTAGTCTTGCTGGCCGGCAGGGCCGAGGATCTTCTTAGATCCCAGCTCTCCAGTGCTGGGATTACAGAAGCAAACTGCTCTGCCCAACTTTTCTATGTGGGGTTTAGAGTTCAAACTTGGGTCCTCATGCTTGTGTGGTGAGCACTTTACCAACTGAGCTGTCTCCCCGTCCCTCCCTCCACTCCTTCTTCTGGATTTAACTCATTGAAGTCTCATAATTTTAACATTGGATAAAAGCATCATTAAATTCAGGAGGCCAGAATCACTCCTGTGGAAGGGTGGGTACCATCCCCTATCCCACTCTCTCCTTGACCTCTGCCCTTGACCCTACAACTTGAGTCTGTTCTTTCCACTGCAAAATGGCTTCGCCCAAATGAGCAAGTTCTGCCCGACCTTGGTGGTGAATGAAAGAGTGGGTGAATGAATGAACGAGCACGCTTAGATGACCCTGGGTGGCCACCTTAGTCCCAGGGCAGCAGCTTGGGGTGCAAGAAGCAAAGTAGCAGGTTTGCCCTTGAAGTCTCCAGAGTCTTTGTAGCAGTGGATTTCATCCTTTTGCACCTCCAGAACTCAGGAGAATGTGAGCTTCTAGGTCACTGTATTTGTGGCAATGTATTTTAGCAGCCAGAGGAAGGCAGCTCTCTTTCCCAACTCCTCCTGCTGCTGTCCTGATAGACATGGGTTTCATGCCCCAGGAGGACAGTCCAGCATCCCAGCTCTGGCATAGTCTGAATTGAGTAACCATTTGAGTGAAGTACTGACCCAAACTACAGCAGAGTAATTAGGTGGCTGTACGCCACATGACCAAGGTCTATACGCCCCATCACTAAGCATTCTGGAATGTCAGGGTCAGCGTTGTGATGAGGGTGGTCATACTCCTGTCTGTCAGGGGCCCCAGGTTCAAACAAATCAAAGCTATCAAAACAAAGTGTCATAAAAGCAAAATTTCTCATAATCTCGAACATCAGCCATCCTTTCAAAGGGAGGGACCCACCAGATCTGTCCCACTCGGCTAAGGACAGGAGGTGACTAACTAACACTGGGTGCTTGGTTTCCTGCTGAAGATGCAGAGATAGATACAGTAGGTCCTGTGTGTCAGTGCAGCTCACACACAGAGAGAAGCTGTTTCGTGGCTCTGAGATGGGTGTGAAGAGAGAGGTGAGTGCTTGCTATGGATTTCCTGAGGCATTTCAACATTCTACATAGAACATAACAAGCTTTCAGGGTCAAGAAAAAAAAAGCGACCGCAGTTTGACAGCAGAGGCATGTACTAGGAACATGATGTTCTCTGTGGAAAGTCTCACTTTGTATTTCTGTATCATTCATAGTTCTATCTATAAAAAATGATAGAAAGCCTCCAACTTGTTCATTCAAGGGGAAAGAGGAGAAGCGAATAAAGAGGTTTGATGGAGATGCAGTGGTGTTCAAGTTATTGGTTCATGAAAGAAAACTAGCCCCTTGTGAGTGATTGGCAGTGGTTTAAATGTCTTCGTGGATTCTTTGAACACTTGCCATCGACAGGTAGTGTCTAATAAACTTCTATGAGATGTGACTGGACTGGTTGCTTGGCTGAAGTGAATGGGACAGAGCAGAAAATGCATAGCCACTGGAAATAACTCCTCAGGTCCATGTCCGCTCTTGCCCTGATCTCTCTCAAGACTAACACTGGAGTTAGTGGCCACTTTGACACGTGGCCATTTGGGGGACATACTGAGACCCCCTGCAGTAATAAGCCTTAGACTAGTAAGAAGGCTCCTTGGAGACCTTCTTACAGCCTATACCAAGTGTCTGATGCCTACAGTCCTGATCAATTAGAAGAAAGATTCTTAGCTCAAGTTACCAACCCCAGCTGCTCCTAAGTCTTATAACTACAGAGGCACAGGGACAGCCAACAAACTGGTTTTATTCTACCAGATAAGGTTGGATTTACAGCTCCAACATAGGCTACATTTGTCGTTTGTCTGGCTTGCATCCTCCATCTGCTGACTATGTCCTTAGAAATGCCCAGCTCCCCTGTGATGAATGGACAGAAACACTCCCAGAGTCAGCCCATCCCATTCTAGAGTGCAATAGAAAACACCCAGCAGAACCTTTCTCCTATGGTCCTGCTAGAAACACAGGACTCCTGGACTTTCCCCTAGCTTTGCTGCTGACGCAAGCCCACAGCCAAGGTGGAGTCCAGGTGCTGGAGATGCAGGGTAAAGTCAGGGTCACTAAGGCATAGGAAGAGTTTTGCAAGAGGCACATTCCTTTTTTACAGGGCTACCATCTTGTGCAAGGAGAGAGACATTTAGTGAGCTATTAGCTGAGTCACAGCTTTCTGTCAGGTACGGTTGAAAGCTCTGGGTTTGTAGCAGGGACCTGTCAAATCCTGGACCAGTGGCTTCTCAGGTCACACCAATCCTGCACTGTGTCCCTTCCATCCTCAGAGCTGATTCTGCAGGATACCAGGCTCCCTCTATCCTTCTGCCAGTCATGAATCAGAGACTGACTGTGAGCAATTATGGACAGTTCACCAATAACATGACAGAAAACCCAACCTGCCTCCAACTTCTATAAAAAGGGGGCCCCCTTTGACTGTGTGAGCCTCACATGTCTGTCCCGAGTGTTAATATTTCTTCTGATAAATCTCTTATGCCAAAGGACAGTCTGCCTCAGTTTTCCCCTTGAATCCCAAATCGGAAACTGTTCACAATGACATTGTGACTCAGATGTTCCTGCAAGAGGCCATCCTATGGCCAGTGTGTGTGTGTGTGTGTGTGTGTGTGTGTGTGTGTGTGTGTGTGTG
>LOJH01004768.1:32611-46986 GCA_001685095.1 Ellobius talpinus
GTGTGTGTGTGTGTGTGTGTGTGTGTGTGTGTGTGTGTGTGTGTGTGTTAAGTGATTGGTTCAACAAATGGGTTTTTCTAAATCCTAAACCAGTGATTCTCAATCTGTGGGTTGCAACCCCTTGAGGATCACACATCAGATATCCTACATAGCAGATATTTACATTACGATTCATAAGCTATAACAAAATTACACTTAAAAAGTCACAGTGAAACAGTTTTATGGTTGGGGACACCACAGCATGAGGAACTATATTAAAGGGTTGCATCATTAGGAGGGTTGAGAACCACTGACCTAAACCCTTCATAATGGTGCAGTGACTTGGATTTTACTCTTGAGACCTGAACACTAAAGGTTTCAGGAATGAAGCAGCCAGAGTTCCAAAACTGACAGTTTATAGGGTTTCTATCCCAGTGAGTGAACTCAGATGGTGAAAACACCGTGAGGCCAGTGCTGGGATGTAACTGAGTCTGCAGAATGCTTGCTTAGCGTGCACAGAACCCTGGGCTGGATTCCTCGCACTGCATATAGCCAGCTGTGATGGTGCCTGATAGAATCAAGACGGCTGGGAGCTTGAGGTCAGCCTCAGCAGCATAGAGAGTTCCGGTCCAGCTTGAGCTCCAGAAGACTTGTCTCAAAGCGAAACAAAAAGGTGATAAAGAAACAAAACCCAAACACTAGAAGCCCAGCTGGTAATTCTACCCTGCTCATCCAACAGCTCTGACATTAACTGGGACACTTTCTTCTAAGTCTTATTTCTCTCATCTGAGAAATTAAGATATGAAATATCTTCTCTCTCTTTAGAAAGTTTCTCACCCCCTACATATAAAATGGGGTGATTGATGTGTGAATGGTACATAAACCACACAATATTATTGTTTTCAGTCTTAAAACCGAGAGGAAATACGTGCAAATCATCATCCTGACAGAGGGCTGATGCTCCGAACTGAAGACAAATGACCCAGTTTAGAGAAGAATGGGCTGCGTGTTTGAACAGAGACTTCCCAAAAGAAGATATGCAGATGGTAAATGACATGACAGACACTTGGCACAGCGAGCTGTCAGAGAAACATAAATTTCAATAGAAGATGCCAGGCTACAACCTGGAGCAGGGTTGAGTGTAAAACAGACATAAGCCCGGCATGTTGGCATGCACCTGTAACATCAGGACTCAAGAGACTGAGGTAGATAATAGTATGCAGTCCGAGGCCAGCCTGGGTTGCATAGTGAGGACCAGGCAGCCAGAACTACTTAGTAAGATTCAAAACTAGCAAACAAACTAACAAACAAACAAAAGTAAACAAAACAGTCTCAATATGATCACAGAAGTCTGTCCTTCTTCCTTCTTTCCTTCCTTCTATGTATAGAGTGTTTCATTGCATGTATGTATTTGCATCACATGCATGCAGTCCCACAGAGTTCAGACAAGGGCCTCGAATTCCATGGAACCAGAGTTATAGATGGTTGTGCGTCACTATGTGGGTACCGGGAATCAAACCCGGATCCTCTGGAAGGGCAGCCAGTGCTCTTGCCTGCTGAGCCATCTCTTCAGCCTGTTACAGCAGTTTTAGTCATACTTCCCCACATGTTCACACTAAATGATAAAGACTCAATTATACAAAAGGAATGAAGTGTTGCAGGGCTGAATCTCAGAGCCATAAAAGAGAAGGCGCTGGTGGGAGATGGCTCAGATGGTAAAGCTGACAAATCAGAGCCCTGTCAGCCCCAACGAGAGACTCCATCAATAACAAAAACAAAAACAAAAATAATGTGGACAGCTCCTGGGGAATGACACCTGAGGCTGGCCTCTGACCTCCATGTTTAAGTGTGCACATGCACACACATGCACCTGCACATACATGTACATGCATGCACACAAGCAACCCTACTACATCTACACAAATAATCAACCAATGAAGGAAAAATGCTGGACCAAGCGAGCTTAGCACAGAGAATATTTGTACTGCCAAATTGTATTCAGATGAAATTCCATAGAAGACAAATGTAACCTATAGTGACAGTATATACAAAGCAAACTCAGGCAGCTGAGGGCTGGGATCTAAGTATGCAGATGCCTAAGGGTCACAGTATTAGGGTGTGTGACCCTAATATTCTATATCTTGATCATGGTTGTTTTTATACAACTGTAGACATTTATGAAAAGTCATCCAACTGCATGACTGGGTGAATTACAATTCAACATATTTTATTTATAAATCAATTTAACTTATTTTTATTTTTATGCTTGTGTGTGCATGCTTGTGTGTTGGTGCACCATGTGCTTGCATTATCCATAGAGGCCAGAAGAGGGCATAGTATCCCATCAAGCTGGAGTTACTAAAGGCTGTCAGCTGCCATGTAGGTGCTGGGGACTTTACCCAGTCTTCATTCAGAGCAGCCAGTCCATGTCACTATCCCCTTGAATGAGTGTTTACAGCCTCATTGACCTTCCAAGGACTTGGAGTGACACTTTGGAGGAGGTGAAAGAGGCTGAGTTCTTCTAAAAGTGGCCTCAGAACTTTCCAGCTGGCACGGCACTGTGCCTTTATAGACAGCGAGTTGAGACATTCTGAATCATCAATTGGCTTGATTGCTCAAAGTGCTGGTTCATAAATAATGAGTGTAATCAGGGCTTGTGGGATGGCAAGCTGCAGTCCTGATGTGGACTGCATAGGATTTATTTCCACCACACTGTGTTTGAAATTGGGACATTTTGCATCCCAATGTTGATGTCTGGGTTCTCACATAAAATGATGAGGTCTGCGTGCCTGGGTCTTCCAAGCTGGTAGTGGTCATGGAGTGCCATGGATGCCCTTTGTGTGGAAGAACTACACTTTAGTTGGCATCTTTTATCTAGCATCTGCCATGCATTTTCTTTTGAATTCAGGATCTTGAAATCAGCATGAGGTAGCCCATGCTGACCTCAACTTCTTATATAGCCAGGGATGACCTTAGATTTCTGGTCTTCAACTTCAACTTCCTGAATTTTGGGATTACGGGTATGGGCCACGATGTTGAAAATCAAATCCATTGCTTCAGGCGTGCTTGACAAGTACTAAGCCACACCTCCAATCTGTATCATTCCTCTTCAACCTCTGTTGAAGTGAGTGTATTTGGAGAAAAGAATTTACAGGTGTTTTGATCTATACAGCATCTCTTTAAAAAATTTCTTCTAGTTTTTTTAATTTTATTTTATGGGTATGAGTGTTTGTGGTGATTTGAATGAGAATGGCCCCCATATGCTCATATATTTGAATAGTTGATCCCCAGTTGGTGGAACTGTTTGGGAAGGATTAGGGAGTGTGACCTCATTGGAGGAGGTGTGTCACTGGAGGACAGCTTTGTGGTTTCAGTTAGTTCTCTTTTTCTGCTTCCAACTTGAGCATCAGGATAAACATTTTCAGTTACTGATCCAGTGCTATGCCTGCCTGCCTGCTGCCATGCTCCCTGGTGTGGGACAATGGTCTGTATCCAGTCAATTTCATTTTAAATAAATGCTGATTGGCCAGTAGCCAGGCAGGAAGTATAGGTGGGGTGACCAGGCAGGAAGTAGAGGCAGGGCAATGAGAATTCTGGGAAGAAGGAAGTCCTAGTCTGCAGTCGTGACCCAACCACAGAAGCAGCAAGATGTGACTGCCTCGCCCAGTAAGGTACCAAGCCACATGGCTAGCAAAGACAAGAATAATGGGCTAATATAAGCTATAAGAGTTCATAAGAAGTCTGAGCTACTAGGCCAATCAGTTTATAACTATTGTAGACCTCTGTNGGTGACCAGGCAGGAAGTAGAGGCAGGGCAATGAGAATTCTGGGAAGAAGGAAGTCCTAGTCTGCAGTCGTGACCCAACCACAGAAGCAGCAAGATGTGACTGCCTCGCCCAGTAAGGTACCAAGCCACATGGCTAGCAAAGACAAGAATAATGGGCTAATATAAGCTATAAGAGTTCATAAGAAGTCTGAGCTACTAGGCCAATCAGTTTATAACTATTGTAGACCTCTGTGTGATTTCTTTGGGACTTAATGACTGCAGAAATAGGGCAGGACAGAAACTTCAGACAACAGCTCCCCACCATGATGATCATTGGCCATCAGAACCATGAGCCTCCAAATTAATTTGCTTTCTTTTATAAGTTGCCTTGTTTGTGGTATTTTTATCATGGAAGTAGAAAACTAAGTCAATGTTTTACTTGCATGCATGCATGTTCATCAGGTGCATGCCTGATCCCCATGGAGGTCAGAAGAGGGTGTCAGATTTCCTTAAACTGGTGTCATAGGTGGCTGTGAGCCACCATGTGAGTGCAGATAACCAAACATTTTTTTAAGGTTTCAAGCAGTAAGTGCTCCTAACCACAGAACCATCTCTTCAGCCCCCTATGAAATGTCTCTTTAATTTTTTTACAACAGTTCTGCAACACAAATACCTTTATTTCCTTTTCACAGGGAAAGAGATGTAAAGTAAAGGAAGGAAGGAACCTCAGCTAGAATCCAAGCTGTTTCTTATGCAGTTCTTCCTAATGGTGAAGAGAAGAGGAAGAGGAGAGGGGATGGGAACCAAGGGAAGAAGGGACAAGAGAGGAGAGGGCAAATAAGAGAGAATAGAGGGAGAGAAGAGCAATTATTCTGAAGAAGCCAGGCTGATTGTCATTGTTCTCCTGAACCTTGGATTTTCCAGTGATTCAGCTGGCAGGGTTACTGCCTAGTTGCTGTTGCTATTGAACCAAATACATCCCATCCTCAAACATTATCTGTTCCTTTTTTTAAAAAAAATCAGATATTCTCACCATAATATCTGGGGAGGGGAGTGTGGGTAGGGGAGTCCAAAGTATTACATTGTCAATGCATTATATTCTGCTATATTTTGTATGTGTGTGCATGTGTGTGCCCCTGTGTATTCCTGTGCAGAGGCCAGAGGTTGATGTTGGGTGTCTTCCTCTTTGACTTTTTACCTTAGATTTTGAGACAAGCTCTCTTTGAACCTGTGGCTAGCCAGTGAACTACCAGGATCTGCCTGCCTGCCTCCTAGCACTTGAATTGAAGGTTTATGCAACCATGCCTGGCAGTTTACAAATGAGTGATGGGGAGCTGAACCTAGGTTCAGATGCTTGTGTTATTGGCATTTTACGCACTGAGCCATCCCACCCTCCCTGTGTATATTATTTTATTACCCAGTTGCATGATAAAAATTAAAGTCTTGGGGCTGCAGAGATGGCTCAACAGTTAAAAGCACTGGCTGTTCTTGCAGAAAGCCTCAGTTCAGTTCCCATCATCCACATGTCTGCTTACAACTATAACTTCATCTCCATGGTATCTGATACCCTCTTCTGGCCTCCATGGGCACTGCATGTGGGTTTCAAATGCCTCACCATGACCACTGTCTCTTTTTTTTGCCTGTTGCCTATAGATCAGAATGTAAGGCTCTTGGCCACTGCTTCAGCACCATGCCTGTTTCCTGCTATGATGGCCATAAAATAACCCTCTAAAACAGTAAACAAGCCCCCAGTTAAATGCTTTCTTTTATAAATTGCCTTGGCCATGGTGTCTCTAACTAAGACAATTGTTTCTAAAAAAGTTCCTCTGTGTTTACGTATGCAAATAAAATACCCTTCTCTGGGGCCCTTCTCTTCCTGGTTTCCCTCTCACAATACATTCATTATTTTATTAATTAGTGTAAATGTCCTTGTATCTGGACATCTCCCCCTGCGACCCTCAGCAACCAAAGAGTTCTGTTCTCTTCCCTGCACTGTCTTATCTCTGGTTTCCATTGTTTGTTTTTCTTTGTTTTGTTTTGTTCCTCACTCTCTATGTTCCTGGGCTCTTTTGAGGTTTTTCTTTTTACATTTGACACATAAATAATAAAGGCAGCCAGAAAGCAGTAACCATATAAAATCCCGTTAATGTCGCTTTTGTTGATGGAGAGGGGGTGTGTGTCCATGGAATGCATGCAGACCCTTTCAAGTTGTACCATGAATGTCCCAGAGAGCCAGGCCCTGTTGCTTTGGATGACTGCTGCCAACTCCCCTTTTCTCTCACTTGCCACAGATTTACTGGGCAGCTGTAATGTGGGGCTCAGTACTTGTAGGAATCAGGGGTTGAGCAAGGAATTACCAGTCCCTGCCTTTGGTCGGGTCAATTGACCTTACAAGGTCAATTATAAGGAATTGAGCAAGGTCCCTGCCCTCTAGAGTGGTATATTCCTTATCAGACTGGCTGATCCATGAGAACCACTGTTCCACCTTGTGAGCCACTGTTCAACCATGCTCAGATCCTTCGCGTAAGCTGGCACTCTCCCTACCTGCTAGGTCACGGGAAGGGGAAGAAGGACTAAGCTAGCTAACCCTCCTGGCCACACAGACCAAAGTATGGACCAGGACCAGCAGGTGAGGACCAGGACCAGCAGGCATTGAGGTCTGATGAGTGTGCATGCCGGGACTTGTGCCCAGAGATGCTGTGTTTCTTTCTGCACATGCGAACTTGGCTTGGCTGTGGGAAGTAGCATGGCTCCACTTGAGTGTACTTCATGCCTGACAGAGTCCAGCAGGTGCGGCCATGTAGCAGTGTGTACATCAGATCCAGGTAAATCTGGAGTCAAGATTTTGCCCTCCGTGAGTTAATAGTATCTATTTGTTTAAGAGAGCTGTGTCTGGGCTGCTTCTGTTTGCATACCTGCTGTAATCTCCGGGAGACACTTCTGACTCTGGACTGGGCAAATAGCATAAAAATTCCAGTTTTACTTCAGAATCCATATTACAATATTGCACACTTCATGCAGCCAATAGAGGCTCTGGTTTCATCCACTGAAACATAAGTGAATAGAACTTGGGCTATCTAGGCCCTGAGTGTTGACTGCTGCTTATGACTCTGGGCATGGGTTCCTGTAAGTGTTTTGAAGGCCTCCCTCTGGATGTCTCTTCACTTGACCCAGGTCTTCAAGTGAGGTTATATTTCTCCATTCTATTTTGACTTTACTTTTTTTTCTTTTTTATTGTGTGTGGTTTATGTGTGCCTATGTATTCCTATGGGTGTGTACATGTGCCTATGGAGGTCAGAGGTCAACACTAGATATCTTTCTTAACTGCTCACCACTTTTTTCATTTTTAAATCTTTATTTTTATTTTGTAGGCGAATATTTATCTGCATTTTTTGTATGTGGACTACATGCACCACTGGTGCCTGGAAGGCCAAAAGAAATTGTTAGATCCTTTGGAACTGGACTGGTAGATAGTTGTGAGCTGCAATGTTCATGCTGTGAACTATACTCAGGTACTCTCCAAGATTAGCCAGTGCTCTGAACCCCTGAGCCATCTCTCCAACCTTTCCACTTTGATTTTTGAAACAGAGTCTCTCAGTGAACCTGGGGCTGGATTCTTGAACTAGGCTGGCTAGTACCAAGGGATCTTCTCTCTCTGCTTCCTTTGTATTGAGATTCCAGGCTTGAACTGCTGCATTTTGTGTGTTGGGGTGGCGGGCCAACTGCAGGTCCACCCTTGATTATTCAGCAAGCACTTGACTGACTGAGCCACCTCCCCAGCTCTGTCCCCTTAATTAATGTCCTTGAAGGCCTATGTGTCTGTGAGATGTGTTTAGAAAAATCACAAAGACCGAAAAGAGAGAGATGTGCTTGCAAAGTCTAAGATGCAGTACAGATTATTCTAGTTGGAAATAATGATGAATCTGTGACCTATGGAGGAATTTTCTTTGAGCATGATTGTTGGAGGGTAGGTTGTAGGACAGCCAAGGTGGGAATGATCACATGTGCCCACATGGGTGTCAGTCAATACTTGTTGAGTTTACAGCCAGCCTCTGGGCACTACTAATTACACTCTACTTGTGAGATCCAGTCCCCCAGATTCCACAGACTTATGAGACTAGGCATTGCTTTCCTGTGCCAGACACATTTTATACATTGTCCTTCAGGTTCAACCGTATTTCTGTAAAATGCCGAATTTGGTCCTTTTCATGGCTGAATAGTATTTCACAGCATAGACGTACCATATTGTCTTGATTCATTGGGTTGGTCCACGTTGGCTTCATATCTTGGGTCTAAGATTTGCAGCTCTGCAGCACAAGAGGAAGACTCCAGTTGACCGTGGCTTAGCATATTTCACGGTGCTTAAGATGTGAATGCAAATTATCTCAGTGTAGAGGTGTGATTGATATTTGTGGTGGATACGCGAGTGACCATGAAGAGGTCAGACATGGTGTCTGAATCTTATTCTGCTTCATTAATGAGCACAATCATCATAAATCAATGAAAATAAAAAAAGACTTATAACATAGAAACTGCCTCTAGGTTTTACCATGCTTTTTATGTATTCTGTGACAATTTTTGAGAAACTTGAAATGTTTTAGATGAGAAATGAGTTTGACTTTCTGATACAATCAGATTTTTTTTCCGAATAAGAAAAATTGCTGGGTGTCTCCCTAAGCTACTTTTCTTAACAGCCTTGGAGACCGTGTGGTGTGAGATGATATTTCAGGGTTGCCCGTGTTAGCTTCCAGCTTCCCCACGCCCCCGCCGCCTGTTCCTTCTAATCAGAGTGCATCCATCTTGAGTCCCTCCATCTCTGTGAAAGGCTTCTCACTTGGTTTGTCATTTTAAGTACACATTCCCCTCTAATCCTGGCAGCTTTATTGCATTTTCACCTTCTGAGAAAGCCTGGGAATTTAATTTGGGCTTGATACCGCCATTTCTAGGTTCCGTTCTTTATGGATGGTATTTGGCTTTGAGGTAGACAAAGGCGCTCAAACAGTAACCCTGCTTACAGAGCAGAGAGCAGACATGGGATGGGAGAGATGTAGACACTGCTGCCCCTGACGTGGCGATCTTACCCACCCATGCCTGTTGTCGACCCCCCTTTCTCATCTCTGGCACCTGTCCTAAAAACAAGTTTGTTGTAACTCTGGGTGGTGGTTAGCAAATGCATGCAAAAGATGTGGTCTTGGGGACAAGAAATGAAATACGAGACAGCACAAATGCAATTAATTAAGCATGCATACCATTTCTACTGCTCACAGTCTGTAGATTCAAACTTTTTCCCCCTGTCTTTGTCAAGAAGGAAGAGGGTACATTCTTAATGACCTGTAAAAGATAATCCCTCTGGTTGGAAAAAGAGGGACAGTTAGGTGATGAGCCATTATTATGAAGCCCAGACATATCCGACAGGTGTTCTGTTGATCAAGACTAGGTACAGACATATTTCAATGTGTTCAGGGAAGACCCATTAACCTGTTCCCTCAGGGCAGGTTTCACCCCCTTGTCTTTGCAACTGAGGTGTTTGCAAATGCAGGCTGTCAAGGCCACCCCTGAAACCTAACCAGAGGCAGAGCTCTTGATTGGATGCAGGGGGCACCTCTGCTCTGCACAGAGGATAGAGGGTCAACATGGTTCTGTGAATTGCATTCTAGCTAGATACATACTGCCTGGCATCCCAAAGGAGGGGCATCAGGCCACACTGCCACAGCCACGACTGGATTCTTTCCTTTGTTCTTTATTTTCAACTCAAACCCCTTCCTCATATTTGCTCTCATGGTTTGCCTAAAGTGGAACCCTCCAATCCACATATCCACTGTCACCTCGTTGTTCCTTAGCTTCATTTCCTGTTCCTTGTGAGGCCATCAGCTTGGGGCAGCAGCCCAATAAATATTGGGTGGGGAAACTAACCTCAGACTCTTCCCCTCCCTGGCTGTGTTCTCTGAGCTACAGCGAGTGGGAAACTGTGTTTTCCCTCCTCAGTCACCTACTTGGCTGACCCAAATCAACAGGTAGATCTGGAAACACACATAATCACCTCTTTCTATAGTCTTGTTTCATATGCTAATTACTACCTCTGTTCTGTTCCGACCCCCAAGCCCCTCTTTCTGAAGGACTTTTACAAAGCGTGAGGTGCACACACACCCCTGTGACTTTATTACGTTGTCTACATATCTGATGGCAAATGAAGGGCAGTTGAAGCCTGGGGCCAGTGAGATGATTCAGGAAGTAAGGGCACTTGCTCCCAAGTCGGAGGACCTGAGGTTGATGCCTGGGTCCCCGTGGTGGAAAGAAAGAATGGGCTCCCGCTAGTTGCCCTCTGACCTCCACATACCTGTGCATATTTTGGGATGGATGAAGAATCAGCAGCAAGCTTACACTTTGCAATATCCACAGGCAGACTGTCTAAAGGTTCAGGAACAGGAGGGGTTGGTAGAGAAACCGTGAGGGCTGAAGGCAATTCACTGGGGACGCAGAAGTGAAGAAAATAAGAGCCCTAGGCATTTGGGACTGATGATTTTAGCTCTTCCTAGCACCTCCTAACATGCCCTCCTTCAGTTCCTTAGGTTAGACCTGAATTCCCTTGTTGGGCTTTGTTTTTCTTGAGCAACTTTGCAGAGCATTCTCTTACTCGCCTCCCCTGATTTTTAGCTGGTTGACGTACACAGGAGGGTCTGGACCCAGCGACCCCAGCTGAGGGGAGTTGAGTGTTCTGTTTCCTTCCTTGTTCATCTGCGTTACACGGATGAATTGGAAACTGCATTCTGACCCATCTCTGCCAGCAGAGCCTTGGAGAAAGACATGGAGAGCTGCAATTAGCTTTGCTTGTATTCATTGAGATTTTGGACAGCTATGCCTCTTCTCCAAGCGTGTAGCGCAGCCCTGCCATTATTCATTCTGACCGTGCCTGGAGATGCTTATCCCCCAGAAGTCATTGAAACATTTTATTATCATTTCTCTAGCCTATTTGCTCCCTGGGCGTGTGGTAAGGTAAGCCGCAGGCAAATGGTATTGATGAAGCTTATTTTTATCTTTGATTTTTCAGTGCTCAAAGTGAAAGAAGCAACTGAAACTGGGGATTTGGCCTTGTTCTGTAGTTAAGTTAAAAGAAAGAGAGAGAAAGTCTCAAGTAAGAGGATTGTTCTGCTACATTCACTAGAAGTCAGTGGGTAACCGTTTTCTCTTTTTAGTCCCGGTTAGACACCTGGTAGGTCCCCATCACATGTGACTCTAGGGAAGAGAACATGGAAGAGGCCATCCTTAAGGGTTATCACAGTATGCCAAGGGGCTGGAGAGGCATGCCTGGGGGGTGCACACCTCTAATGCTAGCACTAGGGAGAGGCAGGGAGTATCAAAAATCAAGGCCATCCATGGCTACACAGTATGTCTAGGCTAGCCTGAGCTACATGAAACGCCATCTGATAAGACTGCTTTTCTGGTCAGTAGATGGTGACTAATACAGAGGCTCACAATTGGTCAAACTGCAGAGAATAAGTATCTGTGGAGTCCTCAGGCCTAAAAGGGTTTTTGTTTTTTTTTTCTATATCACACCCCAGGAGGCTGGGAAGATTATAATAGCCAGAGGGCTGTGATAATATAATGTCTTCTGGAAAGGACAAGGGCACTATAGTCATGAGCTCACATCAGCTGGTGTTGCCTGCACAAGATCAAGCCAATCAGCATCCAGCATGGATGAAGGCGGGGCTTCCGAGCCCCACCTCTGAAGAGCTATTGTCATTGGATGGCTAGTAGAGGAGGGAGAGTCCATTTTCTTCTGTGGTGTGGTCCTCGGGCAGGTTAACCATGTTGCAGAAGATGGTTTCACACCCGTGCACACTTCAGCAGCTTCAAGTTTGGACTGAGCAGGTGTAAATAGAAGGAATGAAAGGAGATGAGCTTGGAAGAGGGGCACAGTGTGGGGGACCCATGGGGTGTAGGAAGAGTGCAGATATGATCAGACCACATTGTATACCTGCGTGAATTCCTTAAAGAGTAAATAATTTATAGAGATATGGATAGAAGGTAAATCTTAGAGGAAAGAAAAGGGGACTTGGATCCTGATTTTCTAGAGTCTTCTCCCTTCAGGCTTGGTCATCAATAGTGTCTACTTTGAGATGGTCCTCAACACCTCTTACATTTTATTTGCCTTCCATTTCCCCTAGTACTTTATTGTATTCATTTTTTAAAAAGATTTATTTTATATAAATCTGTGTGTTTTATATATCCCCCCACCATATTTTGCATGTTTATGCGTGTGTGTGCATGTGTGCGTGTACACACATGTGCATGCATGCCCATACACACACGCAAGTCAGAGGACAACCTCAGGTGTCATCTTTAGGATTGGTGTCCATGTCTTTTGAGCCAGGGTCCCAGGCTTTTTTTTTAAACTTACAGGCATTCCCTCAGTAGTAGATTTATTCAACAAAATATAATTATTCACACAGACCATGTCAGACTGTGGTTAATGAAGCAACGTGACATCTTCATGAGCCAGCTTCCAATTGGACCCCAATTGGAAATTTCTGGGGTTGGGATGCAGCTCATGGTAGGACATTGCCTAGCAGATGTGAGACACTGGACTCTGTCGCTTTCACCTCAAACGTGTGTGGGCCTATGCATGTGTATGTGTGCATGTGTGTGTTCGGGTGCCTGTCTCCATGTGTGTGCAAGTATCTTCTTCTGTTTGTGGTCACCTTAGGTTTCTGGTCCCTGAATCCTGCTGAGCTTTGCTGCTTAATTCATTCTATAATGAATTTGTAACAGTAGAAATGGAACCTTGAGCTTCATGGTTGCCTCACAGATGCTCCTTGGAGACTGCATTCCAACCTTGGGCTGAGTGGGACTGAGAGATGCCCAGACATGGCCATTGGCCCGCAGAGCCAGAACATCCCCCTTTCTCACGCAGGCTCTACAAGCATCACTAGCATTGCTACAAGCTCATGCCACTCCCTTTTAAAGCCTTTCCTTCTGTCACATTTAGATTAACAAAGGAAGGACTGCACATACTATCCAAGGAGTATGAGGGACATCATCCCAGGGTGACTTGGTCTCTAACTCACCTCTGGTGTCTGTTGGCCAAGTGCCCTGCCTTAGTCATTTCATCCAGCAGGTTGTACCTGGTTGATGGGGATAGCCTTGGTAAATGGGCCTGTACATAGTGCATGCTTTTGTAGGTCTGGTACCCAGGAAAAGCAGATTGGCTCTGTTAGCACCTGACTAGAAAATGGAGATGTTGATGACTGTGACAGCGCCCTTCCCAGCTCTGTGCACTGTGGGTGAAGCCTGGTCCAGGGCTATGCAAGATTAGCAGAGAAGTCTTGGATTCCTGCCCAGCAGTGCTGAGACAGTCAGGCTACTAATCCTTCAAACCTTGAAATTACGACTGCAGCCTTCATACCGAGTGACTCTGAGCGGGACATCCCCATGGCTTTATTACCTGAGAGTTGAACTCTGTTCTGAAGATATGAGGTTTTCCAGACAGAACTCCAGCCTGCCTCTTCTGACCTCCTTTTCCTCCTAACCAGGCAGCTGAGGTGTTGGTATTGGGCAGAGCCTCTGGACAGTATCCCCTCCCCAGGTTGCCTGGACTTCACTCCTAAAGCCTGTCGCTGCTGGCTGGACATCCTTCCCACTCTAGCATCTTGATTTGGAGCTGCAGTTCATTAAACATGTGCCTGGTTCCCAGAATGTTTGCAAACATGGGGTGATTGCCACTGAAAGCAAGGGCATCTTTGTAGTAGCCTCTGAGTGTTTTCCTGCATGTTTGTGCAGCACATGCATGCAGTGTCCACAGAGGCCAGAAGAGGGCATCAGATCCTCCGGAACTGGAATTGAAGACAATTGTGAGCCACCATGTGGGTGCTGGGAACTGAGCTTGGGTCCTCTGTAAGAGCAACCAGTGCTTTTAAGCACTGAGCCATCTCCCCAGTCTCTTTAATAACATTTTGAGTTTTAACTTTCTGACTCTTATATCTGCTTCTCAGTTTCGTACAAACCCAAGCAGGGAGTTGAGATATTGCCTATTCCTGCTCAATGTATCAAGGTATCAATGTAGCAGAGTGGCTATTAAGGTTGTGTGCTCTGAAGGCAGCTGTCTGGTTTGAGCTTCATGTATTCCACCCTGCTTCCTCAGAGGGCCATCTACCTCATGAGTGTAGTGAAGACCCCAGAAGGCAGCAGAGGCATTGGATGGAATCATGCTATGTGTAAGATAACTGGTTGACCCATGCCTCCTGGCCTTTGTGTAAAATAAACAGTCAGTGAGGCTGGACAGATAGTGCAGCAGTTAAAAGCACATACTGCTCTTCCAGAGGACCTGAGTTCAGTTACAAGCTCCCACTTCAGATGGCTTACAAGTACCTGTGACTCCTGTTCTAGGAGATCTGATACCCTCTTCAGGCCTCTATAGGATATTCACTCAAGGGGACATACCTATACACAGATATACCCATACACAGACATTCCAGTACACACACATACTGATACACAGACATACCCGTACACAGACACACCCGTACACAGACACACCCATACACAGACACACCCATACACAGACATACACAGACACACTCATACACAGACACACCCATACACACCCATACACAGACACACCCATACAGAGACA
>LOJH01004769.1:0-18500 GCA_001685095.1 Ellobius talpinus
GAGACTCCTTTCTCTCCTGTCTCCTAGATTCTCTGCTTCAACTTCAAGTCGAGCTGCATGACTGGCAATTATGAGGCTTTTGGACCTGGACAGAAACACATAACCAACCACTCTCTCAGGGTCTTTAGCCTCCAGACAGCCTACTGTGGGACTTCTCAGCCTCTGTAATTGAATGAGCTGATTTCCTAAAGAAATCTCTCATGTATCTCTACCTACATCCGTGTCCACTTCTCCAACTACTTCTCCAGAGAATACAATTACCCCTAACAAGTTACTTCGGCCCTCTAGCATGGCTCTGGCTCTTCTTAACATTTAATCCCTACCTAGCTCTCCCGAATACATCTTATCTCTATTCTCTCTGGACACACTGCCCTTAGCTAGTCTTGATTATAGTTGCTTATTTAAGTATCTGTCTTATTCAAGTGATTGCAATGAACCTGACAGCCAAAACAAAATCATTGTAAATTGCTCACAGCCCTAACAGCTCACATGGAGCCAAGCACAGGAAACAGTTCAAGGCAGATTTCTGAACAAATAGTATAGTTCACACTGATAACTTGTCAATACTTGAAAACAAGTTCAGCAGTTAAATAACTCCCAAATCTGATTTAGACAGAAATCATTCCTGACAAGGGAGGTAAAAAGTGTTGCTTGGGGGTTGTTGTGGTTCTTGATCTTTTCAGCATCAAATGCACTGACCCACACCCCCAATGTATCACTCAGAGACAGTCACACATACACAGTGGTCCATAGGACTGAATGACCGAGTTGTGTCATAAAGTAAGTATGCTTGATGACAGCAGCAGTGACAAATGACCTAGTGACATGCTATTCACAATACATTTCTCAGAACACACCCACTGTACATGACACATGGATGTAACAAGGACTGGAGAACGCTCTGTTACCTGAGGAAACAATGACCTTCTCAGTGGGCTCTCTCAATTCTCAGTGCCTGTGACTACAGATGTCCAAAGAGGCAGCTCCTTTATCTCAACCCTTTGTCCCCAATGAGATCCAATGCAATGAAAAGCCATCACACGCCTTCTGCCTGGGGTGAAACATCCTGTACCCACCGCTGAGTATGCAGTGTGTGAGGTGTCTCTGACTAAGCAGAGAGAGATGGACACGCCTCCCTTTCCCTTCCTGTTTGATTTCTTTACCAGCCAATATGAGTGGGGGGCTGGGCACTACCTCTGGGGCCTGGAAGAATAATCAAATCACCTTATCTTTGTCAATATAGTCTCAGTGATTAGGCCACTATTTCCACAGGGTTTTATGTTTTTATTCTGTGTGTGTATAGGTGTAGATGTGGAGATGTGCAAATGTGTGTGTGTGTTTGTATGTATGTTATTTGCATGTGAAGACCATGTTTACCCTCAGGTGTTGTTGCCCAGGAATCATTCACCTCATTTTTGGAGAGAGAATCTCTCAGTGGAACATGACGGTTGCTGAAAGGCTAGGTGAGTTGGTCACAGGGCCCCAGGGATTACCCTGTTTCTGCCTCCCCACCACTGGGATTGTTAGCATAAGCACACACCATCTTTTGGGATATACTTTTCTATGTGGGTGCTTGAGACTGAACTCAGAGCCTCTTGCCTGTGTGGCAAGCCTTACCAACTGGGCTCTCTCCCTAACCCTCCAGAGTATGCTAAAGATGCTAATCTGTGGGTGATTTTTGCAATACCTATTTTGCTTTTTTCTTCATCTTTCTTATCACTGTTTAACATGCTATAATTTTTTCATGTTTACCCCCTACTTCCCCAACTCCAATGTACATCCCATAATAAACTTCTCTTTTGTTCACAATATATACCCCTAGCCCTCCTAACAGACAACAGATACTGAACAACTATCTGTTGAATGAATGAATCAACTCACCTGACCGTCAGAACCTTCTGTCCCAGCTGACTTTTATTTCCATTATATGAAAGAAGAAACAGGGGCTCAGAAAAGTTCAATTGCTTCTTGAGATCATTCCTCAAACTAAGATGTGGCTTATTACTATAAACCAACCAAGATATAAAAGCAAGTCAAAATAATGTGAAAGCAAGAGACTGCCTGTAGCCAGCTCATATAAGGCCAGGGATCTGTCAGGGCAGGAGAGAACTGTGAACAGTCCATTTCAAATGTTGTCTACCACTGAGAGTGAGCCCTGGGAGAGATTAAAGAGTGATAAGTCATTGGGACACCACAACAGGGGGAGTGGGTTTCAAAAAGGAGGTGATTTGGGGATCAATGGACTCTTAGAGACTTGACAGAAATCAGAACTTCATGGAACCAGTATGAACCCATGCATGTTTTTCTGTGTCTGGAAAGTTTCTGGCCCCAAACTCATCCCAGTATACCTACGATTTGTGATAGATGGGACTCACTCACCCTGTAAACATTCTGAGCTTCCTCTGAGCTTCAGGGCACTGCTCCGGAGCTTGGCAGCCCAGGATGGAACTTGGTGGGGGACAAAGAAGCATATGCTCATAATTAATAAGAACAAGACAAGATCAAGGGGCACACACAGGGCACACATGCCAATGCTCTCATGGAAACTATTATGTCTGTTGATTTGGTTCATTTTACAATGTGATTACTTTGAATAACCATATTTTTAAAGATTTATTTCTCATAGGTGTATGGGTTGTTTTGCCTGAATCACCTGTGTACAGTGCCTACAAGGCCAGAAGAAGGTATTGTATCCCCTGAAAATACAGTTACAGAGGGTTGCTAGCACCATGCAAGTGCTGGGAACTGAACCTAGGTCCTCTGCAAGAGCAGCCAATGCTCTGAAGCACTGAGCTATGTCTCCAACCCCCTGGTATCTATAATTTTAGCTCACAATAGGAGCTTACACATTCTGAGAACTGAAACAATGTTAAACAAAATGAGCGCAAGAACAGGAGTGGGCTTCTTCAGGGAGCAAGCGGAGTGAGAGTCACCTGTGCCCTATTATTTTTAACCTTCAAGGCAATCAGAGACAGGGATGACCGACTGCTGGTGAGAAATGGAGCTCAGGGAGCTGAACAAATGATGCAAGTTCGGACAGTCTACTTACGTCCCGGGACCTTGATGATGGTGAGAAAACAGAACATTTTGGTCAAAGATACAGTCTGCATTTTCATCTGTTGCCCAGGTGATGGCATAGGACCTGACCTTCCTTCGGGTTGCTGGGCTGGGAAGTGAGCTGTGGCCACCAGCCAGCCTCAGTAAGGAGGAGAAATGGTCAGTGCCCTAGAGGATGGTGCGTGACTCGGCTGTGATGCAGGGTATGCTAAAGGCGCGTTGGAATTATGACTGCATTTACAATAGGCTTATTAGGAAGCAACCCAGCCAGCTGTCGATGGAGCCCCAATGGAACTCCAGCCTTTAATCTTAACGGTAGTGTCGGGGGAGAGTTTATTGTATCTTATATCTATTTCATTGCAAAGGGAATTGAGAGTGATTGACTGGAATTGAAACTGATTTCAGACTCACATTGATAAACCTAAGGACCTAGTACAGACATTTTTTTGTTTGCCCTACATGGAAGGTCCCTGTACCTCATTCACACACCCATCCTGCTCTTATTCTCACTGCCAGGTACTGTTCAGCTCTCTCAGCTTCTCCACTCCACCCCATCCTGCCAGAGTCAGACCCTGATAAGCGGAGCAGAGTCCAAATGTATTCAATGGCTTTATTTTAGCAATTCACAATTGTCCTGTGTTTACTCCATACAATGTCCTTGCCTTCCTTCCAGCCAAAGCATTAATTATGCTCTCCAGTCAAAGCTGCCACCCAATAGGCACGCCATTGACAAAATGCCAACGAGGCGACTTTGCTTGAGTCAATGTTACAGTTGCTGAGACAGTTTTTAATTAGCTCGCATTTGGAGAAGTTGTGTTCCGTCTAGGCAGTGCCCACTAGAATTGCCAATAAAGTTTCTAAAACAATACTTGCATTTGGAAACCAGCCACCCTCGCACAGTGAAGGAGGAGTTACATGCCATAAACAGAAGATTTTGCCAATATTTAAATTGGTTCACGCAGATCTCCATCACGAACAGAGATTTTTAGCATTTATTACTCAGTATCTGAATCCATATGGAGTACTTTAAGATGTTCTTTCAAAACTTACTGCTGTCATTTATAGATAACGCTAACAGCATTTATGTATGATTTTGCCTTGCTTAAGTCTCTTCAGATGAGATTGTGTGTTCACTTCTAATTGGAAGGAAAGCAGCCCATGTAAATGCCAGTTTAGGGATCATAGGTACACGAACCTTCTGCAGGTAGGGAAAATAATTTTGTTTCCTTGTTTCAATTTTCTTACATATTATAGAAATGCTGGTATTTTGCATGTATTGCATATTAGGAGTTTTCAATTTTTCATACATTTATTTGGTCCAGGGGGCAGAGGATACACACGCCACAGTGTGCTTGTGGCCAACATATAAGCGAGGCTGGCAGGCCAGTGGTCCCAGGGATCCACTTATCTCTGTGTTCCCAGCTGTGGGATTGAATCAGTGCCTGGGATCAAACTCAGTACTCTGATGACTGCGCTTCTCCCCAAACCTGATCTTGTGCTTCTAATACTCTAGCTTCCACCTTCCAAGTGCTGGGATTACAGGCATGTGTCACCACGCCCAGATTGTGTGGCGCTTGGAACTGAACCTACGGTTTTGTGTTTAGTAGCCAAGCTCTCTACTAACTGAGCTATACCACTTGCCTGAGTCAAAGCCTTTCACAAAGATGAGAAACTTTGAGTAATGAGGAAGCACAGGCTTCCTCCAGCAAGGAAAGATGAGGTTATATCCAAAAGAAAGCAGAGAACACTCTTCACCATCCAATGATCCATGCACATCCACTAGGCAGGGACCATGTGACACAGCACAACTTTCAATTCTCCTGGACCTTGCACTGGGACTCTCACAGGAGTTACAGACTACTACCTGCTCCTGGCAGCCCAGGTAAGTCTCCAGCTCTACCCTGATCTGATGGTCTTCAATTCAGGCTTTGTAGGAACTGCCTCCCCTGCAGGAGAGGTGGTGTGAGAGTTGAGGAGAAGCCCTGGAGTGCAACCACACTGCCAGTTTTGGTCCTGATGTGCATCTTTGGTTGAGTTCTCTAGCTCCATTTTCCACATACAAAATGAAGAACCAGTTTCTCTCCCTAGACTAACATGGTATTCTTGGTATTAAAGGCAAATGTAAATTTATTAAAATGTATTAATTTTGTTATTGTGCAAACCTCATACTGAATACACATGATCTTTTTTTTCTATTTTTCTTTACTCGTCATGGGTTCACTTTGTTTGGATGCAGTGACATCTCTTCCTGTCCAGTGGACCAAACTGTCGCCATCGTTGGATCTCCTTGTTTACTTCCAAACATTAGAGAGAACAGGGATGGGATTCAAGGCCTCCGAAATAATCCCACTCTATGTTAAACCCTCAGTTGTTTAACTAAGGAAGAGTTTCTTGCCAGAGTGAGTTACCTACCATCTTGCAGTTTTAAATTGCCAGCAGAAGTGCTCAGAGGGAGAAATTCGCCTTGCTCCATACTCACTGGTGATAGACCATGGTGTCTTTGGGAATGAGGGAGACAAATGTGGGTCAATGAAGGTGTCTGTCTTGCTTCGTGTCACTAGGGGGGTTTAAGAAAAATATCCAGACCACACGTATGGTATTTTGAGGAAGAGGCTCCATATCACATATGAAGAAGTTTTCATGAGATGGACATAGATCCAACATAGACACATTCAAGATTCTATTTAGTGATGCCTTGCATTGCCACCATGCATATTTTATAAAGATTATTTTTATTTAATGTTTTAGCTTCATTTTTATTTTATTTAAAAAAATATCTTTTCTCATTTTACAAAACAATCCCAGTTCCCACTCTCTCCCTTCCTCCCATTCCATCCATCATCCTCCACCCTGCCTCTCATCTATTCCTCAGGGAGGGTAAGGCACATTGCTTTGAGGAAGGACCAGACTTCCCTATTACATCTTGGCTGAATGAGGTATCCCTCCAAAGAGAATGGGTTCCAAAACACCAGAAAGAAGCAGTAGGGATAAATTTTGGTTCCACTGCCAGTGACCCAGCAGTCTGCCCCAGCCATACAATGGTCACCCACATTCAGAGGGCCTAGTTTGGTCCCCTTCTGGGTCCTTCCCTGGTGAGCTCCCATTACCACAAGTAGACTGTTTCAGTGGGTATCTCCACCATGGTCTTGACGTTTTTGCTCATATTCTCACTCCTCCCACTCTTCCACTGGACCTTAGGAGCTCAGCCCAGTGCTCCACTGTGATTCTCTTCCTACGTTTCCATCAGTTGCTGGATGAAGGTTATATGGTGACATTTAAGATCGTCATCAATCTAAGTACAGGGCAAGGCCAGTTTGGGTAACCTCTCCACTGTTGTTTAGAGTCTTAGCTGGGGTCATCCTTGTGGGTTCCTGGGAATTCCCCTAGTACCGGATTTCTTGCTAGCCCCTATATAGCTCCCTCAATCAAGTTATCTCTTTCCTTGCTCTCTGTCCCTGTCCTTCCCCCATCTTGACTATGCTGTTCCCTGTAGTTCTTCCCCCTTCTCCTCTCTTCCTCTCCTTCTGCCCTTCCTTCACCCCCACCCCCATGCTCCCAATTTCCTCAGGAGATCTTATCTATTTTCCCTTCCCAGGGTGATCTATATAGGTTTCTCTTAAAGTTCTTCTTGTTACCTAGCTTCTCTAGGGTCATGGACTGTAGGCTCGTTATCCTTTGCTTTACAGGTAGTATGCACTTATGAGTGAGTACACACCATGCTCATCTTTCTTGGTCGGGGTTACTTTGCTCATGCAAATGGATGGAGCTAGAAAAAGCCATTATGTATTCTATCTAGGTCAGCCATCAGCCATGCTGTGATAGAAGTTAAACACAGCTCTCTTTGTACCTTATTCTACTTAAAATTCCATTAGCCCTGCCCTTCCCGAATGCCTGCCCTTCCATCCCTCTTCCTAGACCTCCACACTCTATACCAAGTTCTGCACCTATTTTCCCATCCAGCTTTAGACTTTCCATGTTCCTAGCCCTTTCATACAGAGTCAAAACTTAGCCATCCCCAGAAACATCACTCCTGGAATGAGTGACAAAGAGTAGCCAGAACAAAGAAGGCCCGGGTAATTGGATTCATTTTTTGGTACATTCTGGAGTCCACTGCATAGTCAGGAGTCGGAGTTTCTATATCTATTTTAAAGATAGCAAACTCCAGCTCAGAATAACAAAGGAGCCACCAAACTCAGATCAGTTCCAAAGCAAAGCAAGATCTGCTTTCGCGGCTGGATGAATGCAGTTGCTGAAAGAGCAGGTCTGGGGTGCTGGCAACCTTTCATCTCTCCTCTTTCCCCCCTCATCTTGTGGGTTCCTTCAGACACATGTGTTCTTTCCACTCAACACAGGTTGAAACCAGAGAAGGTTCTCACCGGAAATGGAATAGGTGTTAGTGCTGACACGCTTTGAATTTCCAAATGCTGAGCTCAAATCCACTTCTTTCCTTTACAGATGGCCCAGCTTTGGGTATTTTGTTACAGGACCAGAGCGTGAACTAAGAGAGTAATGAAAGAACTAAAGGATATTTATCACGTGACCTTAAAATAGGCAATCCTGGATTACCCAGGTGGGCCAAATGAAATAGCTAGATTTGTTTAAATAAAAGCGGGAGGCAGAAAAGGAAGCTGGAGTCAAAAAGATACTTGAAGACTATATGATGCTAAAAATAGAAGAAGGAGCCATGGGCAAAAGGCCTATGGTGGTTTCTAGAAGGCAGAAAGGGCAAAGTTAAATGGGAGATGGAACACAGCTTTACCTAAACTGTGTTTTATCCAGTGAGACCCATTTTGGAATTCTGACTTTCAGACATGTAAGATAATCGGCCTAGATTGTTTAAGGTTGCTACTGCTATGTGATACACTGGAAAACTATGGACATAGCTGTCGCTGACACTCAAGCCTCTCCACAATGTCACCTCAAAAGAGTACCTGCAGGAAGCAAGAGAAACTGCATGTGGTCTGGACACTTTCAATCTGAATTTGGACTCACCTCTGCCATTCACCAACCACAGATCTGGGACACTTCATCCTTGGCCCCAGCTCTTACCTCTGAAATATGGAGGACAGGATGGGCAAGTGGAGTCAGACAGAATCAAATGGCCCAAGCCTTGTATGTCCTAAAATTAAGGTAACTGTTTATCAGAGATGATAAAGAATGGGGGCTTCCACACTGCCTGTAAGACCTAAGGACTGTGTTTCTCTCTCTCAGGTCTGTGGTCTTCAAACCCCCTACATGTTGTGACCACTCATGGTCAGCACAACCAACCACAGTCAGCTCTGGTTAGCCCCATTGTACATATTCGAGATCAGGAGATACCTGACTTAAGAAAAACTCAAGTATAGCACACCAAGGAGAAGTCAGACAGCAAAGGCAGTGTCCAACTCCCTTTTTGGACCATAACACCTCAGACCTCAGAGACACACCAGACTCTCCGTTTCCATTCCATGGTGCCTTCTAAGGAGGTGACACCTTCATATGCATACATGGTCTACAAGGGATGCTGTTTGTCTTGTCCTTTTTTCTGTTCTTCTCTGTGTGTGGTGTGTATTTGAAGACATGTGTGCATAAGGACATCTGTACATATGCATGTGGAAGCCTGAGGTCATCATCTGGTGTTCTTCCTCACAATCCATTCATCTTGTTTTTAGAGGTAAGGTCTCTCACTGGGGTCTAGGACTCACTGATTAAGCTAGGTTGGCTGGCCAGTCAGCCCCAGATGAGGGGTTAGAAGCATGTACTGCCATGTCTGAGTCCTTTTGCATGGGTTCTAGTAATAAACTTGGATCCTCATAATTGCACAGCAAGAATTGTATTGACTGTGGTATCTTCCAAGCCTCTGGAGTGTTTACCGTGTGGGTGATACCACATTTACTTTGGGACAGCTGCAGTGTGTGTGTCTCCTTCATCCCCAGGGTATAAATGACTGCATATGAGCTAATTGGTTTGGGTTCTCCCTGGTACCCCTGGTGGTACCTGGCACAGAGTCTGCCACATGTTGGGCTAAAGTGTATTTGTAGCAAACATCCATAGCTGCTTTACCAAGCTGCAACCTCAACAACAAATTTCTCCGAGAATGAAATGACTTCAATCATGTTGGACCAGTGTCCCTCTCCAGGCAGGTCTCATACTAGCTACCTGGAAGCCTATGTGTTTCTCAGTCTGGGGAAGTGGGTGTGCGTGTTCCCAACAGGAACTGCCGGCCTTTAGCTGACCCCAAGAAATCAAAGCATTCCCCATCCTAAAGAAGCATCAGGGTAGCAGGCCCGCCCCATGGTACTGAAAGCAATTCCCTCTTTCAAAAGCTTCCCTGCTTCTTATTTTCTTCATCGCAGGCAACCTGAAGTCACAGCAGAATGTGCTCTGTGTTTTTCTTCTCTCCACCAGATTTAGAAAAAAAGAAATATTTGAGGTATTTTTAACTGAGAACACTCAGTCCCTTCCCCCACCCTATACCCTCTCTGTGCAAACATCCAGCTCAGCTCCAGAGATTGGCTCCTGCCTTGGGAGACTAAAATGGCTCAGGCTATGAATCTTTATCCGGGACTGATAATCCTCACAGCAAGCAATGACAAATGCTCTAATTAGCCCTACTTCCAAGGGAATTAGAATTACACATCGGAGCTGTGCTAAGACCCACTGGGGCATAACCTTTGGAAATACAAGTGGGAGACACAGGGAGCCTGGCATTTGACTGGTGGTCACTGTCAGCTTGGCTGCTATAGGAGTCTGTCCCTGTGATGGGAATCACCCTATCCTCACACATGCAGAGCCAATTAGGGGCAGGGCCTAGAGCAACATTTTGGGTTTGTTCCCCAGAACACATCAAACCAGATAAGCAATCCCCCAGTCAGTGAAAGTAATTAATAATAATGATAATAATAATAATACCAAATAGTAGTAATAATTAATAATCACTTCTTTCATTGGCGACTAAGAGTGATCTAACTGTAACACAGCAACACAGCATTGATGAGAATCAAAGGGGTTTAAAGTGGCCAGGACAGACATATTCACATGTCAAAGATGAGCCAAAGCTTTTACCATGCAGAAAAGGGCTATGCCTAGTCCTGATCCCCCAGAACCACCCATACTGCTTCCCACTGACCATGTTTCCCTAATCTCACTCATCCACAGCCTGACCAGAGTCCTGTGAAAGCCAGTCCCTCACTGCCTAAGTACGGAGGCCACTCTTGCTGCACTGCAGTTCATTTTGTTTTTTTTGTTTTTTTTTCTCAGTCACTGGCGAGGAGTGGGCAGCATGGATTCATATGGCTGTGGTCAAAGGGTCTGGGTTCAGGTACTGCCCTATCATGAACCTGAAGACGTCAGCAGCCCTTTCAGATTCTCCTTCATCGACGTCTCTTTCACTAGCTTTACTATTTTCACAGCTGAGCTTTATAAATTCAAAGTAACTCAATCCTCATCCTAAGCTGAGAGGCAATGCTTTAGATCAGAGCCCTGAAGTACAGAAAGCTCTAGGATATTGCTCAAAGCAGGTAAGTTGTGGAGCTTAGATTAAAACCCAAGGAGGCTGGCCTGTGTGTACCCAGGTTAATAACATGGAGATGCTGTCATTTTTCACCCCTTTCTCAGAGAGGCCACAGGAATGCTTGGGAAAGATGGGACAAGTGGCTGGGCACACCAGTGTCCTGGGACTTAGCCCAGCCCATGAGCCTCTTATTTGGTCCCCATGCTCCCCTTCCAGCCCCGCTCATCCAGGTCCCACCACTGGCTCCGGCATAAATCTGGTTCTACGCTCTGTACAGAAACTATATGGTAAACAAGGCCTGTGGTTTTGGGTTACAACCTGGGTCAGGCCTCCTGCTTCTGATGGGACTCTTCCCTGGATATAACATAGTCAGTCTTCTTGTTTCAACTAGTGAACCAAGACTCAAGAGGAAGTGTCATTCTGCAAGGAGCGGACAAGGATCCTTCAGCTGCAAAGCTTGAAGAAGCTTGTGAAATTTACTGCCAACATCGGTAAATCTATGGCACTCGTGCTGGGAGCCAGGCATCTTCCCGCCCAGAACCACATTCAATCCTGAGGATCACCCCTGTACCGACCGATGAGGTGGTCCTGATTCTTAGAAGTCACAGAACCAATCTCAGGTCAGACAAGAGCCTCAAAGCTTGCTAAGGCCAAGGCTTGGTTTCCAGGACAGAATTCAGCTGGTTTTCAGGAATTCTAAAACATTTCCTGCCAGACATCTGTCCAATGGAGCTGGTGACCCCAGGACCTTACAGAGTGCTAGACAAAGATCTGTGAGCTTCATGGATATTTAGAGGTCAAAATGCAAGGTAACTATTAACCTTTGAAGTCGGAAATCCAGGCAGTGATATTAAAGCATATGCTTAGTCTTCTGGGTTCTGGAGCAGACTCTGTAGCCCCCCTCTCCAAATCCATCCCCATACCAAGACGATCTTTCATCTGCAGCCAATAAGGTTAGTGCCCAATTACCCACTAATTTGGGGAATACCTAGCTGGCAAATCATATGGTGCCACACACTCATGTGATGTGAGGCACTTTGCCTGGAAACAGCACAAAGATGCCGAGGGGAGGCCTAAACTTAGGCCTCCTTTGCCACTAGCAAGCTGTGTGTTCTCAGGTAGTCCCTCTCCCATCCCCAAGCTTGGGTTCTTCGTTCTTTCCAATGGAAAGCATAGGGTGTGATTAAAGCCAGGCAAAGGCACCAGGCTATGCCACCATGTCAGCAGAAATTCCCAGGGAACACATAATGACTGGCGCTTAAGCAACCCGTAGTTAACTCCGGGTAATTTCCCGAGGATTTACTGCAACTCCGAAAGCTATTTTGCAAGGGAAACGATGTATGTGCAGTATCAAGAATACAGGAGTTCTCTATCGGAAAGCCCATAAATTATCCTGACATCACGAGGATGAAACTGCCGGTGGTTTGTGATGCAGAAGCTGCAGAAAACCCATGAATAGGAGACTGCAGAAGAGGTGTGGTGGCCATGAGTTGAACGCCATGTGAGTGTAATATGAACGTATGTTGGGCTCGGGGGGTACACACTACCCTAGGAACAAAACACAGAAAATATCCAATACTTTCCATTCTGACTGGTGTGGCTTCTTCGTTTAATCGTAATCAACAAACGTATTTTTTTTTTAAAGCTGGTAAATACTTTACTGGTCTTTTTGTGTTTCAATGTTTCCTTAGCATGTATTATGTATAATCTTGAATTTCGACATGACACTCACATACATGTACATAATTTACTGTTATCTTGTCCACATACTCCACTACCTTCTCTTGTTCCCGTCCTACTCCTACTAATCCCCTTCCTCTTCCAGAGCAGCCCTCCCTCCACTTTCAGGTTTGTATGTGTGCCCCATGGGTTTCACTCTGTACCCAATAAGTTTAGTGCCCAATTCACCACTAATCTGGGGAGCACTTGCAGAACTAAGTTGGTAAATTCCATGGTGCCACTCATTCACATAGTGTGAGACACTTTGCTTGGAAATAGCACAAAGATGTTGAAGGGGGGCCTGGACTTGAGCCTCTTCTCCACCAGGAAGCTGAGTGTTCTCAGGTAGTCCCTCCCTCCTCTCTGGGCTTAGGTTCTTTGTTCTTTAAAATGGAAAGGGTTCTTTACAAAAGCATAGATGAGGTTTTTCTTGAAGGACCTTGGGCACTTTACCAATAGCTTTATCACTGAAAAAAAAGTCTCTAGGTTAATCATTAATTTCTATAAATCCTTGGAGGTAGGGTCCCATTAGCCCTTTCCTCTCCGATGGCAGGGTTCAAAAATGCTCTTCAGGCCTTCTGAGCACAGAGGGAGAGAAGAAGAATCACATGAAGCTGGGCTGTGACCAAGCTCACATTCGGGTACCTGTTCCTCACTGTAGAACTCTGAGTCCTCTGAATTCTTTCAATGTTCACATCTGATAACATCAAAAGAGGACCCAAAACTGTATGCCATAGAGTGAGCTAAAGGTCTCATAAGCAACACATGCAGAAAAAGATGTTCAATAATAGTTGCTCAGTAACAGTTGTGACTTTAGGTAACTATAATCCAAAGAGCCAAGAGGGCATCCAGAGTCATCAGAAAGGAAAAAAAGAAAAAGATACTTGTTGGGCCATCAAGATGACTCAGTGGGTAAAAGCACTTGTTGACAAGCACGAGGATCTGAATTTAGTCACAAGAACCCATCCCATATAGGCAAAGTTGGGCACCATAATAACTATGCAGGCTCACTGGTGAGGTGGAATCTCTGTGGCTTGCTGGTCTACTCAATGATCTTCAAGCCAGTGAAAACACCTGTGTTTAAAAAAAATACAAGGTAGACAACTCCCTCCCTGAAGAGCAACACCTAAAGTTAACTTCTGCTATACACACGCAGAGAAAGAGGAAAAATAAAAAGATGACCAAGGTCCTTGGACAAGAGGCAGGGAGATATCACTGTGAGAGGAGACAAAGAACATGCCGACAGGATGCACAGGAGAAGCAGAAAGAAAAAATAGGAAAAAGAAGAGGTGCCACATGAAGGGTGCATCATGGGTGAGTTAGTACAGAGACAAAAAAGAAGACAGACCACAAAGAGACAAGAAAGAACAGAAAATCGTTGAAAATGCCTAAAATTAACTCATCAAGAGATAACACAGAGACATGACTTAGGGAAATGGTGAGAAAAGCAGTTCCCTCTTGGGACGGAATCTGGATGGCACTGGGAGAAAGGGCTGTGGATTTTTACTTTAAATCTGCGTTATGTTGGGGCTTGGATGATGGACATGTGTTACTCTGATAAATATTACATATCTGTATTTGTTTACTTGAAGTTGTAAAATGGGAAGCAATGCAGGTAGGGGGGCCCAAAGTACTTGCAGCACCCAAGAAGGACTCACTACTACCTGTCAACATGCACCCTCCCAGCTTTAAATTCTCTTGGTTTGCCAGGTACCTGCACCCTCCTAGGCTGACTAGGAGAACGAAAGAGCTGGTGCAGGTGGAGTCACTGTGACAGCCATGCTCGGTGCAAGCTCTTTTCTGTGAATGACAAGCCTCCCACCCTTTGCCTGAGAACTGCTCTGTATTGCTGTACAGCACCTGGCATGCCTCCTCGTGACCCCACCTTTGGGACACAGCTGTGGAAGGATGGCACCCCACCCCGGTTAAATCAGTGACTCTCCAACCTCAGAAGCAAAGAGAGAAGGTGTGTCTCTCACAAGGGATGCAGGAGAAAGTCAGATGCTGCAGGTGACCATGGCTCCCACCATACGGGGACCTTACAGGGACACAAATAGCCATCAGCTGATACCCAGGCTCTCCTCCACTCTCCTCCAGCCCAGATTCTCAGTATCCATGATTGCCAGGTGAAGCCACGCCTGCCTGTCACTCCATCCCGCTCTTGACCTCCTTTGGGGTCCATGAACCAACAGTCTCCCTGGGGTGGTTTTGTTATTTGGGCTGGGTTTGTGTGGCAGCCTTGGAAGTGCCAGGAGGACTCCATATCCAACCTCATACAGGGCTCTAGGAATTTCCCAAATCAAAGAGCTGTACTGCAGTGTGAAAGGAGAAAATACAGGAGGAGGAGGGGTGAGAGGAAGAGGGAAGGGAAGATTAAGCAGGGAGGGAGAATGAAGAAGTGGAAAAGGAAGCAGGGGAGGGAAGAGAAAAGGAAGGGAGGAGGGGAGAGGAAAGGAGAGATCCATGTGCACACTCGGGAGAGACTGCATTTTACAGTCAGGAAGACAGTCCTAAAAGCCAGCCTCTGGTCACAGCTAGCAAGCTATTCTTTGCATTTCTATCTTCCCAGCCCACGTTCTGTGCCATTTGGATTTCATGGTCTAAAAATATCCCCCAAACTTCCCAGTCTGCTGGCATGGGCTGGTGGACTCGCCTTTTAATCCACTTGCAAATGTTTTTACACAGCTCTTTCCCCTCCAGTCTATCCTACTTCTTGCTGAATCACTTCCATCATCCAGCTTGGCGTTCACTGTGAGCAGGAGGCGAATCATCTTGAGCACAAATGTCAGACCCTGGCCTGAAGGCACCTACAAGCTGCAGAGCAGAGAGGGGTTAGAGGAAGCATGGGCTGTAGGGTCTGCTACTCTGACTGGGTGGTTCTGGGTAAAAGATGGCCTGTCCGAGCATTTTCCTCACCTACACTGTAAGAATAATGAAATGTAAGTGGAGCGTCTGCAGAGACTTGGTGGGTTACAGCAGCCCAGGAACAAGGTTAGAGTTTCAGGAACAGTCTCTAAATGCCTGCTGCCATCTTGGAGTTACCTTGTGCAATGACCACACACACACATCTTCCTCGGCCCCTTCCCTCTTCTATCTAGTCTATAGAAAGGCATTCTTACAAAACACACATAGGACCATATCACTTGCAGATGTATATCCAAGAGCTTTCAATGTTCTCTGTGGTCTCTGCAGCTCACGAAGCTCTGTGCAGTCTACTGAGTCCGTCTCCCAAGCCACAGTGGCCTCCCTGTATCTCCAGCCAAGAGCCCATGGATGTTCCTGCTCATGCCCTAAAACCACCTGCCTTTGTCATCACCTCCCTGCCACCTCTCCAGATCCCTATATGATGAAAGTCCTTTGTCTGCATTTTCTCCTCCAGTGACTCCAGATGGGCCTCGTGCTCTCCTCTGTGATCATCCCTACGGCAGAGGAAGGCAGGCTCAAGACTGATTACAAACAGTATCCATCTCTTTAGTACAGCCAGAAAGTGATCTTGGCTCCACATGTAGCAAAGTATAAGAGAACTATCCCAACAGAAAATCATGTCACTGATGGGAAGGGTGAGGTGTCATCAGACAGCCTGAGGTGGGGTTCCCTGGTATGTCACTTCTCCACCAGGTCCTCAAGATCACCCTTTCTGCTGGCAGCATCTAGCTAGGTTGTTGTGTGTGGAAGCTGTTAAGCGTTCAAGTTGGCTGACATCTTTACACAAAGATGGCAGTAAACGGGCAGGTAAGGACTGATATAAGCTTTCACCGGATGTGGGTGGGAGAAGTTAGCAGGCTTGAAGAAGAACTAGCAGTAAAGAGCCGTTGGCCTCTGAAACTATATGTGGATCCCCATGTGTGTAAAGGGGACATCAGAGCAGCTCAGACCCCAGAGACAGGAAGAGTCAGGCTGGACAGCTATCTCGGCTGTAGTGTGCCCACTGGCTTCAGAGGTTCCCTTCTACTGTTACAGGTGCACAGTGCCCATAGCCTCTCCTGGAGCGCCTGGCTCTCTCCTGGCTCTGGCTCTTTCCCACTCATCCTTTCTATGGCAGGCAGCAGTACTTTCCAGGATGAGTTTGATTAGTCCCACACTGGAAGCCTTTGGCGCTGTCTGTTAGCCTTGGAACCCATCTAGCAACTCGAGGTTAGCAGCAGCTCTTTCTCAAGATGCCAGGCTGGCTCCTGAGCAGAACTATAAGATGCTTACAGAAGCCAGGCACTGAGCTTCCAAGATCAGCTTCCAGTACCATGCTTAGAGCTGGGGTTTTGTTTAAAACTTGTGCAGGGTGGTGCAAGGCCAGTGGGAGGAGTCTATAGGGTTTCTTCAGTAGGGACATCATGGCCAGACTGCCTAGCCACTAAGGGCCTGCGAAGAAACAAGGATCTGGCTGATATGTTCATGAAGGACAAGAAGAGGATGGGGGTGAGGAGTGGCTTCTGTCCTTGGGTTCATCAGGGTTCTGTCTCAGCTTGACAGTTTGCCATCTTTGCGCCCACAGACAAATCATCCGGCCTTCCCATGTTTCTGTCTAGAGACGTCCATAGCAGACTGGCTGCAGTGAGATTAAATTCCATAGAAGGAGTCTGGAAGGCTGTGTTTTAATAGAAGTTCCCATGTTATAGGGTGTGCTGTGTGTCATTGCTGCTACAGGTTCTCTACAGTGAACTCATTTTACCCTGGGAGCACCCTATACACAGGGAGCAAGAGATCTCCACTTTGCAGATGGAACAGTACAGACCCTGAGGAAGGACGAACCTGTCCAAAGTGACTCAGCACGGATGACAGCAGGAGCTGTACAATAAATAGCATGTCCTCAGCCAGCAAGCAGTTGTCTCCCCACTACTCCACCCTTCCTGCCCACTGCCTACATGGAACAGCAAATGCAACAGGCTTAAGAAGCCAGAACGTCTCAAGAGAAGGGCTGGGTGTGGCTAAAAACACCAGTGTGTTTTGTGCACCCGTGTTCATAGCAATACAACTCACGGAGGCCAGTCTGGTAGTGGAGGAATGTGGATTGTTACACAGGCATTAAAAGGGGCATTTTGATGTGCACCACAGAAAGGTTGAATTAATTTGAGAGCACTATGTTAAGCCAGTCACAAAGGCATTTAACACCATGTAACAGCAGTCATACACTGTGGAGGCATCCATGTGAAATGTCCTCCACAGACTCATGTGTTTGAACACTTGGTCCTCAATGGAGAGTGTGCCTCGAGGTGGGGCATAGCTGGAGGAAGTGAATCACCCTGACAGGCTCCTGAGCCCACCTAACTTCCTGTCTGGTCTCTGTTCCTTGACTTCTCATGCTTTTGACACCACGCCTTCCCCAAGAGAATGGTTATACCGTCAAATCACAACCCAATGTAAACCTTCCTTCCTTAAGTCACAATTTGCTAGGTATTTGAGCCCATCAATAATAAAAGGTGACTGAGATGTATGTAGTGATTGCAGCATTTAAAAGCAGAGAGACAAAAAAAAGGAGAATGGTGGAGACTAGAGACTGAGATGAGGTGACAATGAGGGTCACTGTTTAATGCATGGAGTTTGGTTTTTTGCAGGATTAAGATTGCAGGGTTCCCATATGTAGATGGTTGTAAGAGCTCATGGCAATGTATCTATGGGTCTTGTCTGACTTTTTCTGTTGTTGGGATAAAAATGCACCAACTTAGGAAGAAAGGAGTTATTCTGGCCCTCAGTTCAAAGGTATAACCCATTCTGATGGGGAACACATAATGGTAGGAGCTTGTGTCAGCTGATCATGTGGCACCCACAGTCAGGAAGCAGAGAGAGGATGCCAGGGCTTTCTTTTTTTTCATTCTGAGACTATAGGCTGCAGAATGGTATGGCCCACAGGTAAGGTGAGTCTTCCCACACCAGCTAACCCAACCAAAATAGTCCTTCCCAGACATGCAGACATGCCCAGATCACAGACATTCTAGATCTTGTCAAATTGATAGCCAGTTTTAACCATCACAGCATCAATGAACTGTACACCTAGAAAAGGCTAAATGGCATATTGTTTATACATCTTTCTACAATTTACAAAGCACAATATGGAAAAGGGGAGGCTAGGCTTCTGCCCAGATGATGCTCTCTGATCTCTGCTTGAATCCTGGGTCCTTCATGGTTCCTTATATCACTGAGTAGGGGGAACTGGGGCACACATTCTTCTTTTATTAACTGGCATCATCTCCACAGCCACCCTGTGTTTGGGTAATACTGATTTCCCCATCATACTGAT
>LOJH01004769.1:18586-35594 GCA_001685095.1 Ellobius talpinus
CAGGTTCCACAGTTAGCCTTCTTTTTTGAAATACCCGTCATGTTTGCAATCTCATCCTTGCTACCACCCCCCACCAAACAAAAGGGCACTTGTTCCTGAAGCAGAGAACACCCTAAGAGGGGGTGAGTCCTGTCCATGTGCCAGTAACAGCAGCAGCATTTCAGGATGCTCTTCTCCCTTTTCTAGGTGGAAGCAGCAAAGTTGCCAGCTCTATTTGTTTCATGCGGTGACACTAATTAATATTCCAAACACCAGGTCCTGGGGATTGAGGTGTGTTTAAACATGCACGCCATGTACACATGTGTACTTGTGCCTGTGGTCTGTGTTGTAAATGCATGTCCTTCCTTCAACTTTTTGTGCGCGTGTGTGTGTCTGTCTGTCTGTCTGTCTGTTATGTTCCTGGGTGTGGAGGTTCACGTGTATGCATTATTTGTGTGTGTGTATGTGTGGACTAAAACTTTGGAGGTTTTTCCTCAGACCTTATACAATTTATTTTGAAGCAAGCTCTCCCTGTGGCCTGGAACACTCCTAATAGAGAAGCAAGCCCCAAGGAGTATCTTGCCTCTGCCTCCCCAGTGCTAGAATTACAAATATACACTACCCCACCCAGCTTTGTGCTTTTCTTTTTTTTTCTTTGTATATGCATTAGGGTGGTGGTTTGAATAAGAATGCCCCACTAAGGTTCATATATTTGAATGCTTAGTCACCAAGGAGTGGCACTATTTGAGAAGGCTTAAGAGGTGTGGCCTTGTTGGAATACATGTGACTTTCTTGGGGGAAGTATGTCACTGAGAGTGGGCTCTGAAGTTTCAAAAGCCCATGCCAGTCTCTCTCTCCTTCTACTGCTGCTATGTTCCCTACCATGATCATAAATTAAACTTCTGAAACTGTATGGAAGCCCAGTTAAATGCTGTCTTTTATAAAAATTGCCTTGGTCATGGTGTCTCCTCACAGCAACTGAACAATGACTAGTACAGGTGGTGTGTGTGTATTCATGTTCACATGTATGGGAATGTATGTATGAGTGTGTATACCTATGTTCATGTTATGTTTACATGTGTATGGAAATGCAATTTCTCATGTATGCATGTGCATGTGTGACCCAAGGTTGATATCCTGTGTCTTCCTCAGTCATTATCCAACTTATATATGGAGGAAGGTTCTCTCACTAAACCCAGAGCTCAGCTTTTTATCTAGTCTGGCTTCTCCATGATTCTGCCTCCCACAGTATGGGACTACATACAGTCTGCCACTCCCACCTGGCTGTAACATGGGTTCTGGGGACCAGAACTCTGGTCCTCATGTTTGCAAAGTGAGCACTTTATCCAACAAGCTAGCTCCTCAGCCCAGCCCAGCATTTGTTCACATGTGTTCTGGGGACCGCACTCAGGTTCTCATTTGGTCAATGAAGCCATCTCCCATCCTACTCTTCCAACTCTTTAAATGGCGATGTCTATGGAAGGTTTTTCCTGAGCCAAATTATTTATAGTTCAAAACACAATTTAGATTTTCTTGAAGTCACAAAAACCTGCAAAACTCCTACATATGGTCAACCTTCAGCCTCCCACATAAGCCATTGTTCTGAATCTTCACTCTCCATATGAAGCATACTGTTAAGACCCAGAGAGGAGTTTCATTATAAATGAGACTAAAAAAGAGAGACATAGGAGAGACAGGTGCCATGAAGAAGGATGGCAAGAAGAGGCCAGATGAGACCTTCTTCCGAGAATAGCTTCAGGGCAATCTTCCAAGTAGTTTTTTTGTTGAGGAGTCTTCAGACCAAGGCCAAGAACAAGGAAAGATCTTACTTTCTTATAGGTTTTTTTTTTTTAGCATTGGTGGGAAGTTTTACACCATGTGGTTTAGTTGAATACAGTGGTCTGAGACAAAGAACATGGAAGGAACCAGCTACTACTTAAGACCCCAGGGGCTGACACAGGACACAGCAGAGACAGTTATAAGAGACATGGTCAGCTTCCAGATGTTGGATCTGGCCTAAAGGAGAAGGCCTGTATTATAAACACAAAATATAGAGAACACCCATGTAAACCTGCACTCAGCTACCTTTATTACTGGCATCTTATATTAGCAAGCCATATTGTTATAATTGATGGATATTAATATTATTAATATTAATGAGTAATTATTAACTAACATTCATATTTTACTAAAATGACCATGTTTTTTCACCATTACCTTCTTTTTCTCTCCCTATCCCATCAAGAACATAACATTCAATTGTCTCATTCCTGGAAGCAGCTCAAAGCTCGCAATGATTGTCTCTATCTTTCCTTGTTTAGGTAACCATGACTGTTTTGTGACCATGGGTGGAATATGTCTCTTTTGGGGGTTTTATTCCCACTTCCAGAGGTTAAGCTAGGATGCAGGATTTAGGAAGAGAAATCTGAGCATACTGTCTTTTTTATTCCATCATGTCAAGAGTGACTTGATGTGATGTAACATGACTGGCTACAGGGGACACTATGCTGAATCATTTGGCTGGGGGTTAAGCTTCTCCTCTTCACTTTTTTTTTTAATTTTGTTTTTGTGGTTTTGTTTTTCAAAACAGAGTTTCTCTGTGTAACTGCCTTGGATGTCCTGAAACTCACTTTACAGACTAGGCTATCCTCAAACTCTCAGATCCACCTGGCTCTGCCTCCCGAGTGCTGGGATTAAAGGTGTACAGCACCATGCCAGGGCTCCACTCAGTCTTTTAATACCCTCCTTTCTACATCTACTGTTTGGAAGGAAGATACCATATGCCATCTGCATTATATTTCTCTGGGGACAAAGAACTCACAGAAACAAACAGAATTCTCTGAGAAGCCCTGTTTCTCTTCCCCAGTCCATCCATTTGATCACTTAATTGTGACAGCACACACCTATGGACATTGATTTTTATCCTGTGGTCAGGCTCTCATGTTAGTATGGATTCATAGATATTTATTTTATCCTGCGGTCAAACTCCAATATCACCTCCTTTTGCTTCTCAAATTGTTCTGGCGTTTGATCATGGGAGCTCTTTTTAATTTGGCTACAGAGTCCTCTGGCACATTACCAACAATGTGGGATTTTTAAAGAGCAGTTTTTACTCTCTGGCTATGCAAGATGCCTGAGGCTACTCTTGCATATGTTCTGTACACACCTTATAGCCAGGCATTTCTATAAGAATCCATTGCCTTCTCTTGCACAACGGTATTAGACTTCAAGACCTAAGTGCTCCAAATACTGTTTCCAAGGGTTTAAGTAGTCAGGCTTTCTCAAAGCACAAGGAAATGTACTTAGCCCATGTGCACACATGTGCTTAAAACATTCATACATGGCCATCCACACTAATACTAAACTTAAAATAAGTTTATATGCTTGTTATGCATAGCTTCAATTCTAATCCTTGCAGCACAGATAGTCGAGACTTCTCTTCATTTTTGAGTGTGACAGTGAGCCCAGCTCCACCATTCCAATCTTTCATTTAATTGCTACTCTTTGTGGATGACAGTTCTACCCAAATGCAGGAAGTCACGTACCCAACACTGCAGTACTACATATAATCGTTTCACCACCAGAAGAATCATCTGTACTTCATTCATTCATTCATTCAGCCTCATCCCTTCCCTTCTAACTCCTGTCAATCACTAGTCTTTTATCATAGCCATAGCTTTGGTTTATCAAAAGTGTCAGATGATTGAAATCACACAGCATGTCACCTTTCCAGATTAGCCTTTGTCAATTAACATTATGCAATGCAAGCAAGGTTCATCCGTGACCTCACAGCTCATTTACTTCCTTCTCTGTATGACAGTTCATGGTGCTGATTAAAGGAAATCCTGGATACAATATTTCTGTTAATTATGAAAAATACTTCTATAAAAGTCTTCAGGAAGGATTTGGTTTGGATATAAAACTTCAAATGAGGAAACACCCAGGATAGTAACTACTGTGGTGAGCTTACCTTCAGCTCTGGAGGAAGCTCTCTTTCATGGTGTTTATCAGTTTTTTGTTCCCACCAGCACAAACTTAATAGTCCCATTGCTCCACATCTTTGTCAACACTTGCACTTGTTATTATGGCTCTTAGCCACACCTGTCATAACCTCTCACTTTTGCTTTAATTTTCAATCTCCCAATGAAATCACATTGGGCATCATTTCATATGCATGTCTGCCACCTGTGTATTACCTGTAGTAAGGACTCTGGTTTAGGTGCTTTGTCTGTTTTTTATGGCTGTTTTCTATTGCAGACTTTTAAGGGTTTGGGGATTCTCATTGTTGCTTTTGTTCATTTAAGTCAACATCAGATCTGTTTTTCACTTATTTCTTCCAATAAAATTTGTTGCTTATTATTGAATTTCACCAACCCTGGCTTGTTTGAGACTTCAACAATCATATGTGTGTTTTGCAAATACTTCTCCTACTAGTATCTTGCCTTCTAATTCTCTCCACAGTGTCTACCCCCCATTAACTTCCACAATGACTCCTTTGCTAATGAGCAAAGTAGAAAGCTATAATGGTTGACTCTAACAGCACCATGATAGTTTTGTCTTAACTAGTATTGACCTTGGAGATGCACTAAGAACCACTGGACTGCCCATTTGACTGATGACACCTACAGAGTTATGTTTCAACTATAAAACAGCTGCCAAAGTCATTAGGCAGTGAGTGAGAGAGGACAGGAAGTGGGAGAGGGGACAGGATGGGAGCTCAGAACCTCTGAGCCCAGGATTGCCCATGCTCAGACCCTCAAAATGTCTGAGGCCAAATCCTGAGAAAGACTGACAATTTTTCTGGCTCTTACTGTCTTCCGTGGTTAAATAGGGGCCATTCCTAAATGTCTGATAATACCATTACAGGGATCAAATGTCAGTGTTTTAAATGGCTTACCTAGCAACCAGGGTAGAGCAGATTAATTTTTAAAGGCAGTGGGTTGGGGAGGGGAGTCCTATTATGGTTATTACCTGGAAATTGAAGTTTTCTCTCTCCCTCCCTCTTTTCCACCTCCTCCACACATCCACCCACCCATGCCTACACATACATCATGTGTGAATAGGTGTGCCTAGCTCAGCTCACACAGTTTTAGTATCTGGAGAAGACACAAGAACTGTGTGAGATTGCTGTAATTTGGAAGATATTATTTAGCATTAACTAAGTTCCTATTATGTGCCAGGCTCTGTGTTCATTTGGAACAGCCTGTTCCTGCAGAGAACTAAGGCGCATGGAAAATACATAAAACACAATGGTGAATACAAAGGGAGACAGGGCAAGCACCAAAAAGTATTTGGAATGGGAAGAGCAGTCCATGAAAACAAAGGAGAAAAATGTCTAGAGAAAGAAGGCTACTAGACTAAAGTCTAAAGGTCCTTACTCCAGTTGAGTCAAAACTGACCCACAATCCTGGCAGCCAAAGCAAAAAGGTGAACAAGTATTCTACAGAAAAAAAACAACAACACAAAAAACAAAAAAACTGTTTTATTTTCTTTTTAACTCAAAAAAAAATCTGTATTTCAATAAAAAGGATATGTATGTGTACACACATGTCACAGTGTGTGTGTGTGTGTGTGTGTGTGTGTGTGTGTGTGCGTTGGTCCTCAACTTCCACCTTGTTTGAGAGTCTCCTGTTTACCACTGTGTATTCCAGGTAAGCTGGCCAGAAGGCTTCTGGGAATCTCTTGTCTCCTCCCATCTCAGAATTACATACCTGCTACCACATCTGGCTTTACAAGGGTTCTGGGGATCCTAATTTAATCTCTCATGTTGACACTGAAAGTACTATACCCACTGAGCCATCTCCTCAGCTCCCAATACACATTTCTAATGAAATAAAAATAACTGCCATTCATTCAGGGAAAGTCACCAATTAATCACTCAAGTGAAGCTAGAACCTTGTAGTCGCCTCTTCCGCTTCTTAAGGCGCAGCATACTGCATGTCTGTAAGTTAATCCAGCTATATAAACTCAGCCCCAGGAGCCAGGGAGAAGGCCCAATGAGCAACACTCCTTCAGCCACATCCAATGGCTTGAGTTCAAGCATCAGGACTCAAAAAGTGTAAAGACAGAACTGACCCTTGCAAGTTGCCCTCTGGCCTCCATATACACTGTTTCATGCACACACACACACACACACACACACACACACACACACACACTCATGAAATAAATAAATAAAAATGTAATTAACTCAGTAGTCCTGAGCCACCTGAAGATGGTCTGGTTAGGACAAGTGTCTCTTTCAAGCACCTTTGATTGCTTAGGAAACATGAACCAACAGTAGAATCCTTGCAAACCTCTCTTTCCTTCTCGATGTAAATTGCCTGGATGGAAGAAAATCCAAATCTGTGTAGTCTAACAGAAATGTATCCTACACTGAAAGTAACCCTTAAAGTAGAATAAAGTTGAATTTTGACTTCACCAGTGCTTTTATTCACCAAAATTATGCCTACCTTAGCAGATTCTGGCAAGAAAAGGAAAATAATGTCCATTCATTGAACCCTTAAGCTACTAAGTCCACCCAAGGCTTTGAACTGCATGAGCCCATAGAGTAAGGAATCTGCTTTTGGCTGGCTAGTGGTTTATTCAGGGGTACTGGGCTAAAAGAGCACAGAGCCAGAATTCAAATCCAATGTTTATTTATGCCATGTCAGCTCTGAAACTGGCTCCGCACAGCCCTCAAGACTGACATCATGGGGGCTGGAGAGATGGTTCAGAGATTAAGAGCATTGCCTGCTCTTCCAAAAGTCCTGAGTTCAATTCCCAGNCTCACAACCATCTGTAATGAGGTCTGGTGCCCTCTCCTGGCCTGCAGGCATACAGACAGACAGAATATTAAATACATAATAAATAAATAATAAATAAATAAAGACTGACATCGTGTCTGTGTATGCAGCAAGACTGAGGACGTGCTGTGCTGTGGACTGCACTGGACTCCAAGAGGGGGGAAATGCAAGGTTTCTAGCATGCTATAAACAGCTAAAACCCACATCTACCTTTCTGAATAGTGCAACCCAGATTTCACACAGCTTTAGGTATAAAACTCCACATCCTTTAATGCCAGTTTTAACCCCCTTCCTTTCACGAGGCTAACCCAGACTTTGGTTGGAAATATGAATATGGTCACAGTCAGCTATTGATTATCAACTAAGCCAGCAATCAACACTGAGGGGCCAGCGAGCCTAGCTCCAAGCCTGAGGAGCAAACTCAAAGGTTTATGATTCTCCCATGAATTTCCTTCCCAGCCAAAGAAAGTGTTCTTGATACCAAAGAAGAATTCAAGAAGAAATCCAATGTTTCCTTTAGCAGCCCTGAACTATGAAGGAGACTGTAGTTACATCAGTGCCAGTGTTTAGGCAAAGGAGAGAAGTGCCAATCTCTCAATTCATACCCAGGATCCTGTTATCTTCTCAAGAAAGAATGTGCAAACACAATCTGAGCCACTAATGTATTCCATGTTATAAATTAATAAGACGTTTCATTCTCTGAAAATATCACAAGGCCATTCAGAACCAGAGCTGTCCTCACTTGTTCAAATGTCTCTTCTGCTTCATCTGATGAAAAGAAGCCATGTATGGACATCACAGATCCCAACCAGGGGATGGCTTCTTAACCCAGGGAAGCCAGGCAGGGGCCAGGCTTCATGGTGCTTTTGAGAACTATTTGCCGTGGTCTTCAGGAAGAGCATTGGATACCTTGAGACACCTGGCAGCAAATCCACATATTTGAAGATACTGTTAATTCTGACCTTTTTTTCCCTCCTGAATGATGATGCTAAATGAAACATTAATGAAAGAAAAAAACACCACAGAACAACCATGGCCCTCGAGTCTCCAAACTTCCTTGACTCAAGAACCACGGAGAAATCAGCCCTCTCTGTGAAGGAGGAGTCCCAAGACAATAATCTTCCTTTAGGAGCCAAGCCCAGAGCAGCCTATCATGTCCCTTCTAACACCTGCCAGACACGGTGTCTGTAGAAAACACCATGGACATCTGCTGAGCATTTCTGACCAAGCGATTTCGCCTTACCTCAGCCCTAAGCTGGGTGGAGTTCAAGGGTCAACCTGGGCAGATGTACACAGCATCCCCAAGTCAGCAAGAGACTGAGCCCAGGGTAATGCACTTGTTGGCGTACACCTTTTCTCTGCTTCCGCCTTCATCCCTGATTTCACCCTTTCCCCAGTTTTACTCATTGAATTTGTCAGACTTGAAGCATGTGACAGAGCCCTGAGACAGTTGAGAAGATGGAACAATGTGACTTGTGATTTAAGAGGTTTGAGACCACAGTCATCTGTGACTTTGGGCCCTAGGTGAGATAGAGCATCCTGATATCAAGACTGAGGAACTGGGGTCAAGTCAGGAAGAAAAGAGACAAGAGGAGATGGTGAGACAATAGTTGAAAGTCCCACCCCAGTGACCTACATCCTTCATTAGAACCCCAACTGAAAGCTTCCACCACCTCCCAAAATAGCATCTCTTGCTGGGGACCAAGCCTTTGATTCATGAGCCTATCGGGGACACTTCATAATCAAACCTTCATACTCCTTTCTCTATTTGTCCTTGAATTGGCTTCCTAAATCACACCTTCCCCACAGGGACACCATGAGCTCTGAGAAGAAAAGGGTGACTCTTGGAGGGTGGAGAAAGTGAAAAAAGGTCTCTTTTTATCTCTCAAGCCCAGAGACACTATTCATAAAGACAGGCACAGTGTGCCTGTCCTACCATAATTTCAGGGAGGAAAGGAATTGGAAAGAAGCTGTCTAAAAGGAATCCACAATGGAGAGAATAAGAGAGGGCAACTGGGCTGCAGTAATCACTAAGTTTTCCTCCAGTGAGTTTCTGGGAACAACCCAGTGCCCACATCAGCATGAGGCAGAGAGCCATCACCACTGCCTCCTTCAACCCATCAACAACCAAGAAAACAGAGGACACTTTGTTTATTTTCCAAAAGTGGAAACTGAGGCTATAAATAGAAAAATGAGACTTCCTGGAGACTACAGAGTAAATCATTAGGAGACTCAAGCTAAGAGTTTCCTGATGGCTAGCCCAGTCCCCTAGGTTTCTAGGCACACCTTAAGAAAACCATCTAGGGGGTGTGCTCAGGGCCAAGAAATCACCACAGAAGTGTTATGAGCTGTCCCTAATGTCAATAAGTCAAGTCTCCTTGAAGGGAACAGATGGATAGTATCAACCCATGGATGACTTAAGTAGGATCCAAGTTGTCATTACTATGATAGCTTCAAATGCCTCAACAGGGAATCTCAGTGAGACCATAGACTATTTAATAGGACTCTTGTAGAGTGCTGGGTTAGAGGAAAGAGAGAAGAGGGTATCAGTCATAGGCTGTCATCAGGAAGAGCGGTCTTCTTCAAGAAGGGGTCAACTGGAGCCATGTACACGCATTCAGTCACTCGGCCAGCAGCTGCCTTACTTATTCATTCATAAAACAGTACAAGAATGAAAAAGAAAGCACAGCCCTGAGCCCTGACCCTGCTTGCTCTTGAAAGAACACATTCAGAGCAAATAGTAGAGAACGGTGGGATTTGAGTTTTCTCATGAGACAGCGGCAAAGCCAGAGGAAACAGGCTTTAGTAAGAACCCTCCAAGGGGGGACCACCTTGGAAAGGAACAGCAGAGAAAGCTGTGTTCTAGCTTCCTTGTCTGCTGCTACGATAAAACACTGAGCCAAAGCAACTCTGGGAGGAAAATGGTTGCTTCATCTTACTTTTCAGAGTCCATTGAGGGAAGTCAGCTCTGTTGTTTGCTTGGTTGATCAGACAGCTAATTTAACCAGCATCGTGGAGAGGAAAAGCCTCTGTAACTGATCCATGTAGGATGAAATCAAGTGCAAACTGGAGACTGCGGTTTGAGGAAAAGGGACAGAGACACATGATTGGATCTGTGGCTTCCCATTAGGACAGAGCTCAGGATGCTAGGTCTTGTCATGTGAGATTTCACCCCACATGTCCAAGAAGACAACGTAAACAAATGAGCTTAAACCCCAGTGACACGTTGACAAAGAAGCTCTCGGTTTGTCAGCTCCTCTGGCACAACTCTGGCTCCAAAAAAACAGATCTGGAGCATCTGTGACGAGTACCTGCTCTTAGTGTCATGGTGACTAAAACAATAAGTGGGTTACCCTGACCCTGAGCAGGTGGTGGTACAACCCAGGATGTGATATTGCGAACTACAAAAATGAAGTGATGATGTGTTGGTATTAATACCCAAGTTGGCTACCTTAAAATATGGCTGTGCTCTTATGGATTTCGGATGATTTAATTTGCCTCTTGATAAAGGAAGAGAGAGAAGGGAAAGAAAAGTCACTAGTCCTGAGGTCTTGAGCAAGAGGAAGCCAACAGCAGAGCTTATGCATGGGGTGCTCTGTAAATTAACTGCATAAGGAATTATTCATTATCCACAAATTACATCCAGAATCAACCGTGTTCTTGGCTCATCAGGCAATTTGTTCTTTGAAGAAAACATTGCAAAATCTTCAAATCCTTCTGTGACTGAATGAGAAGTCCCATCCCACAAGGTTATAAATTTGTGATGTCATGGCCTACAGGTCTGGTGTTAAAACTTCATGGTCTATGTAATGGTATTAAGAGGAGGGAACCAGCCGGGCATTGGTGGCACACCCCTTTAGTCCCAGCACTTGGGAGGCAGGAGGATCTCTGTGAGTTCAAGGCCAGCCTGATCTACAAGAACTAGTTCCAGGACAGGCTCCAAAGCTACAGAGAAACCCTGTCTCAAAAAAACAAACAAACAAAAAGAGGCGGGAACCTCCAGAAATGATGTCATAAAAGTTCCCCCCACCACCGCCATGTCTGTAAGAGTCATACCCTTATAAGAGAAACTTCATGTGTTTTTTCCTTTTACCCTTCCATTGTTGCCAGTGAGGGCATGGTGTTTCTCCATAGCCTCAAGATATCATCATGGAAGCAGAAACCAAATCTTCGCCTGGCTAGGAAACTGTCACCATGGGGATCCAGAAACCCCAGACTCTAGAAGTCTGAGAATTATGATCTTTATTTAGAAACTGCACAAACTATGGTGTTTTGAACGTCTGTCTCCAGAGACGAAATCCTACAACTCAACTAACACCAACAGGCACAAGACCTGGCATGTGTGGAAAGTTTGGTTTAAGCATCTTGAAACGAGCAAACAAGTACACCAAGCTGCTATGCCTTTTGCGTTGCATTTCTGCCATCATAGCACAAAACCTGATGCTGAGAATGGTGGCATGTTCACACAGAGGATGCAGGGATCTAAGAAAACCCATTCAGTTGACCAAAGATTCTCAGTTTGGCTTCAAAGACTCAACCAAGGAAACACCTTCATTAGTATATGCTCATATGCTTGTACTGGTGTGTTTTTTCATTTGAAAGCATTTTAATTCTCACTTATTTTTTTTAATTCAAAAGGCAACACAACACACCCATATGTTCTCTTTACCTGGAATATTCATTGATGGAGCATTACATCAGGAGAAGAGGATAGAATAAATTGTATGCCATCAAGCACAAGCTTATTAACTTCAGTTTAGGTGGAGCTTATCAGAGTTCTCACTTCAGGTGCCATCATGCCCGGGTGGTTAACAAATGTGGCAAAGCTTTCTGGGCATTCCCAGTGGCTTCCCATGGGAATGTAAATTGAAAGCGCTGGGGCAAAGTGAAGATGTTTTGGTTCTCTTCCATTACCTGAGCTGCATACAACTATGACACGGTGGACACAGGTCTAGCCACACCCAGACTAAGACTCCCATGTGACTCAAGCTCTAGTGGTCCAGTGCCTCTAGATGTAGTTTCTTAGAGCCTCTGAGTCATTTGTCAAAGCAAGGCTCTGCTCACCCTCCCTGCCACCACAAGCCCCAGTGGACTTGGGCCCATCACTTAGACAATGAGGCAACATGTTTGTGAGGATCACCAACCTTCTACTGCCTAGAGATAAGATACTATGGCCTGGCCCAGAGGCCCCTAAGCTGGAATTGACCTTAATTCCCCCTCCCCCAAAGACTAGCTTTTCCTAAGAGCTTCCAAAAGAGGGAGGCAGGCAGTCAACAGTTCTTACCCAGATATGATGCCTGTGAACCACATCAACAACAAGGATGGCACAAAAACCCTACAGGTGCAGGAGTGACACACGTAACTTGATGGTAACCAACTAGTCTCTAATTGGACTTAAGACCCACTCAGTAAGAGGGCTACCATGCCTAGTAATGGAAAACTAGGTTACCTAACCAGTGCTAGTGAATTCGTAGTTGTTGGAGGAGAATCTACAATCACGATTTTACTAAACCAGCACAATCACTTAGGAACAATCTTTTGTCTTTATACTCACAGCAGGTCTTCACCTCTCATCAAGGAAACTTCTCTGTGCAAAAGATGGAGACCACACTACAGAAAGCCACAACCAAGCCGTATGGAGATGTGGAGGGTACAGTGCGAATGGATGCATCTTTAGACCTTCCCACACCTAATACTCAGGGAGCCCTGTGGAAGAGGGCATGGAAAGATTGCAAGAGTCAGAGGGTTAAGGACTTTCACTGTGAGATTCTGTCTTCTAGTAACATCAGAAGCTATACTCGTAAAGTCTCATCAAGATGACCACCCAAATGTGAGCAGAGCAGGGAGGACACCAACAGATGTGGCAAACTAAATGGGGACAAGCACATGAGGTCTCAACCCTACACAAAGAACTAAAGGCAGCTGAGTAAAATTGAGAGCTGGAGACATGGTCCTCCCCAGGGAAGAGCACAACAATGGTTGTCCAGTGCCAAATGGTCAGTCCTGAAAACATACAAAAAAGTAACACTATACAGACTAGACAGGTTATATTTTGGAATACATATGCATATACAAACACATATATAGATTCAGTAACAATTGATGTAAAGAAGAAGCCATGAATTTGAAGGCAAGCAGGAAGGGATGGAGAGTTTGGAAGGAGGAAAGAGAAAAGATAAATACTATGATTAAAATACACTCTCAAAACTAAACAACAAAAAAATACTATGGGCTGTTGATACCATCACCTTACCTAGTCCCTTCATGCAACCTAAGTAGCTTTAAAATGTCCTAAGAGAAGAGCCAGGAGGAAGGCAAGAAGGTGAGAAAATAAATATAAAAGTAAAGTGAGACTGTCACAAAAGAGATTGTGTTATGGAGGGGTGCAAAACAGTGGTAGATTAAACATGATCAAGAGGAGACACAAAAGAGAAAATACTTCTCAAATGCCAATAGTTACATGTGTAGGTAGTTTTTTATTTGTTTGTTTTGTTTTGTTTTTTTCTCAATCCCGTGCCCCAGGTGAACTCTCCAGGCTCAGTCCACCAACCAGGCTGAGTCAATGGATCGAAGCAACTAGCCTTGCCTGCCAGATGCCTGAAGCCAGGCTCCCTTAGAAAGCAGCAGCAGGTCTTTCTCCAGTTCCTTCCCTTTGGTTTTGCTAACAGGTGGTAAGGGACAATACCCAGCTGGCTGCAGAGACATGGCCAGGGCAACAGTATGTCTTCAGAGTGCCAAGTCAGCACCAATGCCAAGATGAGGCCAGCATCTCTCTACTAACAGCACAGGACAATGACAGTGTCAAGTATGTATGACTTCAAAGTAGACTCATATACAAAATCAACTGAATACAGAGACCCTAATGTTGACTTATTATATTCATAAATGCTAGAATAAGCTTGGAAACCATTCTTCAATGGGGCTGTACCACCATTCTCAGCTTCCAGATCATTCCTACTTAGCTCCTACAAAGCCATATATGCAAACTCAGAATTCAGCATGTTTTCTGTAATATCAAAGTTAGCCCAAGACAGGACTGCAGTTAGCTTTTCCTAAAGCCAAGCAAGAGTCCTACCTTGTCCACCCCACCAAAGCCCAATGTTCCCAAGGACTATTCTCATTAAAACCCTATGATGCTGACTTCAGCTGCTTACTGCTGTCGCTGTTATAACAGTTAAGCTGTTACAGCGAAGTCTTGATTAACTAGAATCCTGAGAGAATTCTGCTACGCATCCACACAGCAAATGCTTACTTAGTAGCTACCATGGGTTCTACAGCCTCCTGTGGATTGAGGATGCTAAAAAAGAACAATACATCCCCCCCTCCCCACACTCTCAAGTAGCTCTTGGCTCCTTAGGGCAAACATACAAGCATATCAACTCAAAGCAGTACACAAAATTCTACAGCTGAAGGAGACATAGGGGTAACTTGAGTCCAGCCAGATGGGAGTTTGGGAAAGGGTTTCTGGGAGTGGTGAAACCAGTTCTGGGCCACTGTGAAGGTAAGCAGCTAGGAAAAGCATAGGAAGCAAGTTGGGAGAGATGATTGATTGATACATTTCCTGTATTTTATCTTTAGGACAGAGGGGAGAAAGATACTTCATGGGCCTGGTTAACTTCCATAAGAAAGAGAACACAATAGACTGTGAGCTTATGGTCAACTTAATTTCTTGTCCCCTCCTGCCATTAGCCACGGGCTAGCACAGAATAATGGACACTTTAATGTCTGAATTTTAAACCCTTGCAAAATCCTGAATCATCAATGAAGATTCAGTTGTGTTCCCTTGCCTGGGCTCCTCCTAAGCTTGAGGACAGATGTAAAATGCATCCATTTAGTAAGCTTGCCTGAGTAATAGGAGCTCAAATCCAGCCCAAGAGGAGTTTTCCTTATAAAGCATCAGAATCCACATCAGAAGCCACAAATCCCAGCACCAACCCAGCCCACCTCACATTTTCCTAACACTTTGCCTCCCGGGTTCTGATCAGATCCTATTAGGATTTCCTACCTAAGCTAGAAAAACAGATTACCAACAGTCCTGTGTTACCAATGTCTAGTGAGCACTCAGTGATGCTCAGTAAAAGATCCCTGGAGTCAGAATTGGGATCTGAGGCTATAGGCTTGGCACTTACAAACCTGTTTCTCAGAGATAAGCAATTCTACAGTAGTAACACTGTAGCAAAATAACATTGTAGCTACATAGGCTTCAGCTAGTCTCTCTGAAAACTGGGCAAGGCAAGGCTGCAGGTGCCCACAGCTGGAAAAGGTAGGAGGAGAAGAAAGAAGGAATGGCAAGCTTCAATGGAACCCCAGGTTCCAAAGCCATCAAATGCACACAGAACACATCTTTATGCAAAAGGACATGAGCTACACTCAGATGCGTGCGGCCTTTTAAAACTACATATACTCTTATCACTTATTTCACTTCCATTTGAACACAGATGCTAGAGACCAAGGGACAAATGCAAGTTTAATCTAATTTCACCATGAAAGAACAACGAAGGTTAAGTTTTGGGTCAGATGCTTCCCAACACCTGCAGTTACACGGGGATCAAAGGTTTGGCCAACCCAAACTCAAGTCCCTGGCAAAGTGCTTCATCCTTCTTCCAGTTGCTTCCTGAGCTTTCAGGGATACAGTCTTTTCAAGGCTTTTGTAACCTGGAAGAAACCTGTTGCACAAATCTGAGGCTCTATGTGGACGCCCCCACCTGGTGGCCAAATCAGGGAAAGCGCTTCCAACCTTAGAGATGGGTTCTTAGCAAACAGAAGACATTTCCCAACCTCTTCCCTCTTTGTCAGTCAAGGGTCAACTGGAAGGAAATCGACTGCCTAAAATAGGAAAGGTCCAGGGTCAAGGTCATAGCCAATTTCCTGCCTAAACCCTGACAGCCATACAGCTCCTAAGCTAAAGCTAGGGTAGCAAGAAGCACCGTGCCACATCCCAGGTGTTCTGACAGTCAGAATTCCGGTCCTAGGTGGGGAATCCCTCAGCTAGGATCCTCTCTTCCTCCTTAAATTCGGGTGTATTTTCCAGCCCCGAATTGGTACATCTGGAGTTCCATTTTCCTTGTGGCCTGGCATTTCCCTCCTGTCTAGCACGGAGATTATTTCTAGAGGAGTCCCTGGGGACAAACTTCCCACCAGGACTCTCAGGTGCCCAATGCAGTGGTCCAGCCAAGCTGATAAGTGGGCAACAGTTGAAGCTACAGAGATAGCAGAACCTAAACTATGGGATGTTGAACCCCGAAATCATAGGGATGTTTCAGCCTTAAACAGCCTCACCCCACCTCTGACTCTGCTAAACCTCAACCCCTTGGACTAAGGTTGGAAATCCCGCCCCTCCCCTATTCCATTCCTTTTCCTAACAGAACACAAAGACCTGCATTTTGGCCTGTTCAAGCCCCCAGTAAGAGCAAAAGCGAGTCCTTTTTGACATCAGCCTTGAGCCCTAGGAAGGGCAGCACACTCATGAAACACGCGCGTACACACACATACACACACACCACTATGGGCAGTGTGCACACTACATACAGTCCTCAACTCTGGGATATGTCATCTAAATTGAGTAACGATCGCAAGAGAAGCAAGCTAATCACCCCAAGAAGAAATGGTGCTTACAGCACCATTTTTGTCCTACTCAACTGCTACATTCATTAGAAAAAATCATGTAATTCTTTTAAGCTTCCGTGTCAGCATCCCAGAAGGTACCACAAACGCGCATTCGCGCGCACTCGCCAGTCCAAATCTCCAAGTCAGCTCGGGAAGCACGTTTGGTTCATTTAAACCCTGGTGTCCAAGGAGCTGCTCTCAGTCACACAGCAGAGAACCATGGCTAAAGCCCTGCTGGTGCCCCGCGCCTACCCCCAACCCAAGCCAGAGAGCGCTTCTGAGTGGCCAAACCACAAACACTTTCTCAGCTCCAGCCCTGGCCCCGAACCCCAAGGTGCACGACCGCCAAGGGGCGCCTCGAGCGGTTGGGTACTCACACGAGCGCGTGGTAGAGCAGCGCCCAGCCCCGCGGTCTCTCCAGGGCGTCGTAGATCAAAGTTTGGATACGCCTGTACTTGGCGTTGTTCCTCTTGACTGGGCGGCTCAGGGGGGTCTTGGCCAGGAGCCCGATGCCCTGCGGGGTCCTCCGCTGCCCCTCTTCGCGGCCACCGCCCTCCAGCAGCAGGGTCCCGTCTTTGTCGGCCCCGGCCCCTAGCGCCAAGGTGACTTGCTCCACGTCTCCTGGCGCCAGCCCGACT
>LOJH01004770.1:0-20221 GCA_001685095.1 Ellobius talpinus
TCTCTCTCTTTGTTTTTTTTCTGATCTGTCATCTACCTATATCTACATCCATGTTTTCATACCAGTGTGTTCCAATTTCTAACAATTCCCCAGGGCTCTCTCTTCATGTTTGTATCTCCTTTCTCCAGTAGTTCAATCATAGGCTCATATGAATAGTGTCTCCCAAGAATAGGATACACCAAGTAAGGGAAACAGATATGGAAGTGGTTTATTATCTGGTAAGGAGGACCTTGCATGGAATACTTTACTTTTTAAGTGTTGGTGTGGTGTGTTATTTAATGTTTTTTAGGAAACAGCAATAGGCTTCTCCTTCAGGAGAGCTAAGTTAGTAGATGTTTGCATAGGACTAAGTAAAGGCTTTGGGACAGAAGACAATGGTTGGGGCACTTTTATAGACTTGTGGGAATTTTCTTGGATGCCATAAAACTTGGGTTTGATTCTTCCCTCAGTGTGGCTCTGTCTGCAGAGGTCACCACTGTGAAAATCTCAGCCTACTCCTACTCTCTGATCCTGCACTTTAAATCTACAGGTCACACTCAATGTGCTTAAGGAACCCTCTGTTTCACAATTACTCATTAGCCATATCAGCAACAAGGACCCTAGAGGGAGATTACGTGCTCTAGAGTGAGATTTCTACTCATGTGCCTTAAACCGATACTACTTGTCATAGTGTGGCTGGAACTCATCTTCAGAGGACTCCAGGCCTCTTTCAGGGACCATGAGTAAGTCAGGATGATGTTTGGTGGCCAGCAATTGACAACCCGATAAGATGAGCCTGCACAACAGGAACGGAAATGATTCATGTGACTGGAAGTTCAGAGGAAGCTGACTGGAATGACCCAGGGTACATGCTTGTACAAGTTGGTGGCCCTGGGTTCATTAGGCTGTGAACCACTGGTTTTTTTCTCCTCTGGTTTCTAGGGAGAAGATTACATAATCCAGACCTCTTCTCAGTGCCTGGGGTTGTCTGGAGGGCATCTTCATAAACTGTGGGTCATGACTCCACGTGGGGGCCAAGTAACCAAATGTGAGGATTTGAAAGGAATTTAGCAGTTCAGTACAGCTTCTGAAAATGCACCAACCAAAAATTAATTCAAAATCAAAAGCACAGTGAAGCTAAGATGTTTCTGGCTCAAGTAACCGAATGTGAGGATTGTAAGGAATTTGATAACATGAAAAAGATTCTGAAGATGTACCGATCAAAACTTAATTCAAAATGAAAAGCATAATGAACCTAAGGTTCTCTGCTTTCTGGTGGAGCTCGTCTGTATTGCACTCTGCGATTTCACTGCAGTCTTGGTTCTGAACACACAGCATGGACATTTTGCGCAGTAAATTCCATCACCCCAGGCAACACCGGTGAATGCTGCAGGCCACACCTCGCTCATATTCTATACTACTGTATGTTATGATTCGCAGTGTGTTTTCATTGTCCATACAAACTTTTCTGCTCAGTGGAAATGTCATGATTTGATTATGGAAAGCAAAAGCTTTTTAATATTTTCTTATTGTTATTCCAAAGCATGCGAGTAAAGTATCAAATTAGCATATCTTTAGATTGTATTATGTTAGAATGTGTGGCTTTAAAAATTGCTGTTAGAGTTGCTAACTTGAGTTTCATAACAAATCATTACATGAATTTTGGCTTGGGATTAAGACACAATTTCCAACAGTTTTTGAAATGGCTCTAAACACACTTCCGCCATTTTGTGGTATGTGTTCATGCCAGGTGGAATTCTCAGCATCCACTATTATGCAATCAAAATATTGATCCGCTTGAGGAAACACGGAAGACGCCTTGTATCCTGAAGCATCAAATAATCAAGACTTAACTCCCTATATAATAATGAACAGCCAAATCCCTCTCATTCGCATGTACATCTACTTTTGTCTTTGATAAAAGGTAGAGTTATCATATCATGAATTGTCTTAAAATGCATTTATGATTTATTATCAGTAAATATTTGACTAATATATCTAGGTCATATACATATGTATTTGGAGGTATATAAAAATTTCTAAGGGAATTGATATCATGAGTGGAAAGGTGTGAGGAGCTCTGCCCTGGGAAGGAAGGAATGATTCTTCCTGGATCCCTACAGGAGGAACCACCTCCAGCAGAAGCTGTCAGGATAGTTGCCTTGCACCCTAAGATGATTTTCCATTGTCCATTTCCTTAAAACCATCTTAAACTCAGAGAAAAGCTTAAGAACAGTACAGCGGCTTTCTATGTGAGTTACCTGAGTGTAACTTGCTGGCATGAACCCCATGCACCAGGAAACATCGGGTCTGCTTCCTGTGAACAGACATTTTACTTCAAAGGCAAAATTGGAGTGTACAGATTCCACTTAAGTTTTGCTATTGGCCAAGCAATGTCTCTGACTTTATAACTGTGGTGTTTAAAAAGATTACAGCCCAAATCGTTTATTGGCTGTTTCTCAGTTTGGACTTAACTGACTTTCCTTATTACTAGACTCATGTTTTGAATCATTGGCAAGAATACGAAAAAGTGGGGCTTGGGGTAAAGGATATAGAGTTAAAGTGGTGGAGAGCTCACCTAGCATGCATGGGGCCCTGGGTTCAACAGCCAGGAAGGAGGGAAGGAAGGAAGGAATAGAGGGAGAAAAGGAGGGAGAGAGGGAGGGAGGGAGGGAGAGAGGGAAAAAGGAAAGAATGTCATCACGAAGTGCTATATACAAGGCATTGCTTTTGTCTCATAACAGCTTAGTGACTTTGATTTGCTCAATCATTAGAAATATTAGTTTTGAGAGTTGCCTGAAGTGGTGTCTGTCAGACTTGTATGCCAAGTCTGCAATTGTTCTCTTTGTAATTGGTAAGTACAGTGCTAGCCTGGAATTAGTGAGTGTCTGTCTCGGTCCAGGGTCTCTCACAGGTCCTATCACCTGCAGGTTCTCAGGTCCTGTACAGCATGCTCTGGCATTGTCACAGAATCCACAGGTGTCCTTCTCATGCTTTGTCAGATAATGCAAAGGATCTGGTATGATGTGAACACTGTGGAAAGATTGTAGTATATTGCTTAGAGAATAATAGGGAAAATGTCCTAATGTGCTTAGTACAGAGATAATTCTTCTTGAAAATATTTATTTGGATGTGGCTCTACATATTGTTTAAGCTGGTCTTGAACTTCTAGTTCAAGCAATCCTCCTACCTTAGACCCAAGCGTAGGTGGGATGACCTACTGTGGTTAGCTTTAAATATTTTTGATCCAAGTTTGATTGAATCTAAGAACATGGAACACATGGACACAGAATGGCTACTCATTTGTAGAGAGATCCTGTGAATATATACTTCCTCGTCAATATTTTATACATTTATTTTCATCTAAAAATTAAAACTGTGTATATATAATACATGCTCAAGTGTGTAATGTGCACACGTGTGTAAATGCCAATGGAGACCAGAGCTAACTCTTGGGTGTTGTTCCTCAGGAGTTGTTCACCTTGTTTTTTGAGACAGGGTCTTTTACTGGAATCTGGACCCACTGATAGTACAAGGCTCACTGGCCAGTGGGCCCCAGTCACCTGCCTCTGCTTCCGCCGCACTAATGTTACAAGTGTGACTCTCCACAGATGCCGAAGACCCGAAATCCGATTCTCATGCTTGTGTTGTGTGGTGGTTTGAAGAAGATGTGCTCCGTAGTCTCGGCTTTTGAACACTGTCCTCAATTGGTGGCCATGCTTGGGTGCATTTAGGAAGTGTGTCTTGGTGTTGGAGGAAGTACGTTACTGAGGACAGGCTTTTAGAGTAAAAACCTTTGCTTACTGCTAATTTGCCCTCTCTCCTTCCTGCTTGAGGTTCAAGATGGGAGCTCTCAGCTTGCTGCTCTGGGAGCCATGCCTGCCACTTGCTGCCACGCTGGACCCTTCCTATCACTCTGTTATCTAAACGCAAATACAACCCTTCTTCTGTAAACTGTCTTGATCATGGCATTTCCTTACAGCAGCAGAAAAGTAACTCAGACAACGCTGCAAGTCCTTAAACGACTGAGGGAGCTCCTTGGTCCTTCAGTGTAGTTCTTGACCTCTGTTAGTATCGGTATGGACCCAACAATTCCCATTTTATTTAGTAGGTCACGAAATAAAACTACCTTTGCTTATTTTGAAGCTCAGACGACCTAATTAGCTAGGTAGTTTCAGTGTCTGTTTGGAATGTTCCCTGACTCTTTGGGCCCTCTTTTGGGATGGGAGAGAAGATAGCCCTTTGTTCATTTTGTCCTTTTCATGCTCAGATCACGGGACCGATCAGTTCTCTATGAACATAGACTGTGTATGAGACAAAGGCATTTAGAACCTAAAACTGAGATGCTAAGAACCCCTGCTTCTACTGGGCTGCCAATGCTGCTAGGCTCTCCCAGTGGAAGCAGTGTGGGTCTGCATGTATATCTGCACCTGTTTCTACAGAACTATGGGGATGGTGAAACCCAGGAGCTCAGGTCAGCGTTCCGAATTACGCATGATACCACTGTTTCCAGTTATAGTAGTTCCGCATTAGTACAGTGGTGGGCATCGCTGCTCCAAACTAGTCCTATGACTCTATTCATTACTCTATGGTGAGAAACTTAGCTTTTGTCATCCTTACATTTGTTTGGTTGATTGATGAGATATATCAGTTTCTCATTGCTGTAAACTCCAGCTGACATCTTCCTCATGTTAGCTGTGTTCTAGCATTTATCCCCCCCACACTTTGTGGTTGCCATTCTTTTTTAAATTATCAGTTTACCCAATGATCTTATTGTTTTATTTTTGAATCTGTCCCTGGAAAGGGAGGTACAATAACTTCTACTAATCCCAAGCAGCTTAAGCTGCTTCAGTAGCTGGGGTAGGATTATCTCTCACTGGGATGCATGGTCTGTGTGTAGGAGAGGTAGATACCCTTAAAAATGTAACTTCTCTTAGAAAGCAAGAAGGGAGAAGAAATGTTGAATTAGCAGTAACAGTGCCCCCTTTACGGTCACACAAACACTGTCTCCTTACTAGAAATAAACATAATATAACAACAACAATAACAACACACACACGCACACACACACACACACACACACACACGAGTTCTTATTTTAACAGCTACATCACAGTGGAGACATCTTTCTTGCATCATTTTTCCTGTGATGGGAAGCATAGCTCCCTGGTGCAGACCCAAGGAACAACATTGTCTGACTGCCGAGAAAAGTGCCAATAATGTAAACAGCCACCCCAAACAGCAAACTATTCAAACAAGGATTTTGGAACTGAGCCCAGGTCTTAAGTCATGACAGAGCGAATGCATTCTGAAATCACAGCCCATTGCTGTTCGTCTCAGGACTCTGCAGCTTTCCCTTCCCTGTGTCACTGTTTGCATCAAAAGTCGCGTGACTGTTAGATGCCATTGATGATTTCTCTATGGAAATGCTGCACACAATTCCACTCCTTCTAAAGTGTTGATGAATGCCAAGTTTTCTGTACCTGGGCTACCTGCTGTGGAAAATACCCAACACTGGCTATTATTAGACCTAGGACTTTTGCCAGTCTGAGAGTTGGCACTAACTGTTGTTTTGATTTCCATTTCTTTAATCATGACTAAAATTGAACATTTTTCGTTATGGCTAAAAGCTGTCTCTACCTTTTTTTTTTCTCTGTGAAAAAGTCTATTTATAACCCCTGTCAACTTTTTCTCATTGAAAGAGTTTTTCTTACTGACTGTAAGAATTTTTTTGTATATTGAAAAATTAGGATGTAACTTTTATGATATAAATTGTCTTCTATTTGTGTTTTTCCAAGTAATGTATTTTGTTTCTATGCTATAAAATGTGTGAATATTTGTTTATGATAGTTTTAGGTTATCTTGACTAGGTTTTTGTGACCTGAAGAATTAGAGTCTTTATAAAGACTATGACTGGTGATCTCCCTCCCCACCACCCTGCCTGAGTGGCATGGTGCCCAGCCCTGACTTTCGCATTCCCTCTAACAGAACCATCAGCAGGAGACTTTCATAGTCTTTTCTTTGTTACAGAGTCTCCTCAAATGCTGGGTACTGCTCTAGGTACTGGGGAAGTATGTCTTAACCCGCCATGATCTCCGTGTCTATTCATGTAAACAAAGTATATAATGAGGGTTTGTATGGTGCAGAATGAAATCGACTCCTTTCTCTAAATAACCAGTCAAGAAAGCTTCATAAAAGTGATGGCTTGGGTTTGAGTGTTGAAAGTGAAACAGATTGTTCCCAGGTGAAATACGAATAGGTGGAGAAGTTTGTTCCAGTCTGAGGCATTCTTTGGGGACCATGCTCCTCTGATGTAAAGGTCTAGATCACAGGATGCTGTTCAGGCCTTGATGCTAGGGTTGCTGAAGGGTTTTCGGATGGGTGGGGAGGTAATCAGGTTTGCTTTCCTTGAAAGAAAGGTGGAAAGGTAAGTGAGAGACGGCAGAATTAGATACCTTGAGACTCGATAGAAAGCCACAGGTCCTGAGACTCTTGGACAGGGCCAGGACCAAGGCAGAAAGTCGTAGTGGGGATGGAAAGAGCGGAGGGTGGGTGTGAACAAGAAGACAAGCCAAAGCTAGATCTTGTCGGCAATCCATAGTAGGGGGATAATGAAGCTGGAGGTGGTGTGGGGACCAACATGGAGGGAAGAATCTATGACAATACAAATTCTGGTTTGGTTCCAAAGAAAGGGCGCAGCAGAAGAGGGTAGTTTGTTGGGCAAGGAGATTTAGCTTTGAATTTAGCTTTGAATTTACATTTGCTGTGTCTGAGGTGCTGGTAAAACATCCTTGTAGAGTGCAGCCTGCAGGCATGTGATGTGTGATGAATGAAAATTCAGAGAGAGAAAATGGGGTTCAACCTGAAAACCAGAAAAGCAAAGAAGCCAGCCACTGGCTCTTACCTCTACCTCAATCCAAAGCGGTGATCCTGCCTCCAAGAATCTCAGAATGAGACGGACTGAGAGCTGTCTCCTCCCAATTTATAATCCCCTCTAAGACTGGGATTAAAGATGTGCACCACTGGGATGAAAGGCATGCACCATTTCTATGGCAACTAGTGTGGCTACTGGGATTAAAGGTGTGTGTCACCACTGCCTGGTCTGTAAGGTTGACCAGTGGTGGGTCTGTTTTACTCCTTGATCTTCAGGCAAGCTTTATTGATTAAAATACAAATGAAATGCCACTACAGGCATGTAGGCTGTGAGACTGGAGAGAAAGCCCACAGGGGAGACACAGACTTCTGTCAGTCGCTAGTTATCACTGAGGCTCTGACGGTGGAAGATGCTAGGATTCTGGGTCTTGACTGTCTTCCAAAGGCTTCTTGGTGGCTCCTCTTTTAAGAGACCCTCCACAAAGAAGCATCTTAAGGTCTCCGGGGTGTGATCTTTAAGAGGATTGTGACACCGCCTTCCACTGTTCTCATCTCTACTCTCTTTTTCCCTCATGGCGTTGTTCCACAATAGGATCTTGGCTTTTCATGCTGTTCATCATAGTCTCAAAGAAAACCAGGCAACTGAGCATGGACTGGAACTTCCGAAATTGTGAACCCAAACAACTTTCTCTTTCTTGGTCTGTCTAATTTTCAGTCTTTTTCTGTCTGTCTTGCTGACCCCTGATCAAGCCTAGGATTTCTGTGCGCTAGGCAAATAGTCTACCACTGAGCTTATATCTGCAACTCCTAAACTCTTCTCTTTTTATTGATTATCTCAGGTGTTTGGTTATAATGACAGGAAGTTGGCCAATCCAGAAGGCCTGGCCAAGTAATGACACCGCATTCTGGATCTTTTCCATGTATGTCACTATAACACATATGTGTAGTGCTTCCTTGGTATAGTACTCACACCAACAACTTGATGTACATGTACACACATATTATTATATATTATATAGGCATATATGTGATAATTTAATATACCTAAAACTTGGAGAGGGCTCTCTAATTCTCATTCTACATATTATTATATATTATATAGGCATATATGTGATAATTTAATATACCTAAAACTTGGAGAGGGCTCTCTAATTCTCATTCTACAGCTCCTTCAGATGAACACTGGCCATCTGGGCCCACTGGACTCCACTCTGATGTACTGTTAGTTTCTAACTACCCTTTCTGTTTTCCCCACCAGTTTTTTGGCTTTGTGTTTTTATCAAAATCCAGTTGATCAACCAGATGGCTCACCAGCCTATCTGGGGTCTCATAGGGAATAGTGGCAGAGAGCACAGGCTGTCTGGCCTAAAGTCTAGGGGCTTTTACCCCACACTGCCCTGCTTCTTTATGCCGGACACTGATTGTCAGGAAAGTTCATTGGAGTGAGAATAAGTTCCATTTATCTTGTTTCAAGGACTCAGAGCTGTTTGCATAGACTGCACCATCTGGCCTTACAGGTAAAAACTGAGACATCTGGATTGAACCTCTGGGTTTATTGAGGCACTGTTACCTGTGCCTCTTAATTTATCATGGACTCAGGAAAAGGGATAGTCCTCAGGAAGGGTTGTCAGAATCCCCCACAGTGCCCGGTTCTTCTCCATTTCTCTTTTTTGTTCCTCCACCCAGTGACTTTTGGTTTTGTGTTCTACCATAATCCAGCTGTTACAGTTAATTTGCCATTTCCTCAATAAACACACAAACTCAGCACATAGCCACTTTTGAAACCTGTTTTTGAAACCTACATTTAAAGGGACCAGAAATATAATAAACGTGTCTCAGAAGTGTGATAGCATCAAAGGCCCTCTAGGTTTGGGTCCTGAAGCAGTGTAGTAGGCAGAAGTTCAGATCCTGCAAAGTATTGTCACTATATAGACATGCTTCCCAGGGGGAGTGGTCCTGGCCAGGCTCACTGCTCTATGCTGGGCACTATAGTTTGGATTTTAACTGGGCTCTAAAAGTCACTGTATTAAAGATTTTGTTCCCAGGGTGGCACTATTAAGAGGGAGTGGAAATGTTAAGAGATACAGCCTGGTAAGTGCGCTTAGGTCACTGGGAGAGTGTTCTTGATGGGATTGCAGGACCCCGACTGCTCATCCTTCTCTTTATTGCTGTCTGGCCGTGCGTGTGATTTTGCTCTGTAAGAGGCCCCTGACATGATGCACTGACTTCACACAAGCCCAATGTAATCAGACCAACCAAATGTAGACCAGAGCTCTCTGTGCGGAGGTGATGGCTAGAAACATTAGCACAGAATGCTTATTAGGATTAAGGGCTCCTAACTTAAACACATCCTCACGGAAGCTAGAGGAAGGTGACAGCCTTGTAATGACCACCCAGGTCAAGCTACCTGAGGCCTCAGTGACTGAATCAGACGTAGGTGGGGTCAGGAAGAGTGTCAGCTAGCCACCAAAAATGAATGTACAAATTAAAATTCTAAATCATATTGAAAATAAACACTATGGAAGTTGATCAATGTGATAAACTGTTGTACATTAGCTAGTTATAAAAAGCACCTTTCTATTTTTATACATATAATATACAATATACATATATACGGTATATATGTATGTTACACACACACACACACACACACACATATATATATATATTACTTAGTTTTTCTTGGAGGTAGATCTGGCCACATGGTTGAATCCTAGCCAATGACATGTAAGTATAGTGATATGGTTTAGTTATGTATCTGATTTCAGAAAATACTTTCCATGTATGTTCTCCTTCATTCTTCCTCCATCTACCAGCTAACACCTGTGTGACCTTGGTGGTACACTGTGGGAAAGGGCAGAGCATTCGTTTACTTAGGTGCTTTGTACAGAGCACAGCTTTTTGCCTGTCTAGGACTATTATACAACTCCAGACACCTGCTATTATGTCAAGCCAGTAAAATTTAAGCCAATGACATAAAAAAACTAAACTTATTCAGAAAAATGATTACAAAATAAGGAAAAATAAAATAAAATATCAACAGGTAAATATAAGAATGAATAAACTAGAAATCCTTTAAGTAAAAATAATACAAAGTTATCTCCATAAGGGAACTGAAGCCTTAGATGAATCCTTTGACTTTTGTTTGAGGTAGGAACCTCTGCTTCTCTATTCCTGGAGTACAAGCTTTGGCTATTAGCCACACCTGTTGACCAAAACCTTGTGAGAACAGAACTCTCTGGTCTAAATCTAGGTAGAAACTTTGTTTGAGGTAGAAGCACAGTAACCTTGAAGGAACTAGAGGTAAGTTTCAAGTCTCTGACCTTTGGTCAATGTGGAAATACGCTCACAATTTAGGCCTCCACAGCAGACTGAAAGTGGCTCATGGACAATGACTTATTTGAAGACATACCAAGAAATTGTATTACTGGAAAAAACCTGTTGGTTCTCAGGCTAATAGTGGACATAAAAGTAAATCCGGCTAATGAGATGGGTCATCAGGTAAAAGCCAGAAACCCTGAATCTGATTCCTGGAACTCCCATGAAAGGCTGGATGCGGCAGCATGCATCTGGAACCCCAGTACTTTATAAATGGGAGGCGAGGCAGAAGAATAACCTGGAAATATATTGGTCAGCTAGCCTGGAGTACTTACCCTAGCAGAAACAAGAGAGACCCTGGCTTGCTAAGAAGGAGAGAAGCAATTCTTGAACGTTGTCCTCTAGTCTTTACACATATGCCAGGGCATGTATGCACTTGTACAAACATACAGACACACACAAAAAGACATTGGCATCAGATTTGATTTTAGAAATGAAACAACTTTGTTATTCCCAAGAGACATTCTTTAGAAGAAATTGCATAAGATTGTTCAGCATTAACTAGGAAAAGCTATATTAGGAAGAAATACCAGTAAAAATAATACACAAAGTACACTGAATAGACAAAATAAATTTTAGAGCAAAGTTGCAAAGTTCATTCTTGGGGATAAGGAGCAACATTCACACCTAGAAAAGGGCAGTTCCAGGAGAAGGGTCATGAGTTTGTATCTTCTTACCATAGTCTCAACGTTTGTGAAGCAGAAGTAACAGAATTATAAAGAAAATGTGTAAGAAACTGAGAGGTTAAATTGATAATAAACAACACAATTAAAAAGTTAATTTGCTCAAATAGAAAAACCCTACACCTAGCAGAGATCAGGCGTGGTTTTCAAGTGCACTTCAGGGATTCATAAAAATATTAGCGACACATTCATGTCCTTTGATTATAATGCAATTCAATTAAGAACCTAAAACTTAGGAATCGTTTGATAAAATAGACCATTGTATTTGTGAACTGGGAAGCCAGTTCCTTAAATAGTTTCAGGTTAGACAAAGTCTAGTAGAGATCCCCATGGAACACTTGTGGCTTAGATCTGTGCAAATTGGCTGTTGGCTTGTTAAAACGGCAGCTTGTTGGGTTTGGGTACTTGGCTCATTAGTCAAGGGCATTTGCCGAGGCCCCAGATTCAGTCCCTAGCACCCATGTTGGGTCATCCACAAGTTCCTGTAACTCCAGCTACAGCAGATCTGAGGCTCTCACCTGACCTACAAGGACACCTGGGTATACTCACACAGACACATTTTACATAAGCAAAAATAGAATCAGTCTTTTAAAAAATAGGGACTTCAGGTTTTCAACTGACCCCCAAATGCCTCTTCTTTCCAGTAGTCTCTTTCAGTACTCTCCCTCCAAACCCCAACCTAATTGTTCATGTTCGCATCACGACCTGACCTCAGTCCACTCATGAAATCTCTTCTATTTCCCCTTCCCAGGAAGACTGGGGTGTCATGCCCCTATACCCATGAACCCTCCTTGTTACCTAGGGGCTGTGGATTGTAGCACAGTTATCCTTTATTTTACAGCTAATATCCACTTATGAGTGATGCATGCCATGTTTGCCTTTCTGTGTCTGGGTTATCTCACTAAGGATGATTTCTCTAGTTCCATCCATTTGCCTTCAAATTTCCTGGTGTCCTTGTTTTTACTGCTAAGTAATACTTCATTGTGTAAATATATCACATTTACTTTATTCATTCCTTGGTTGAGGGACATCTAGGTTGTTTCCAGCTCCTGAATATTACAAATAAAGGTGCTATGAACATAGTTGAGCAAGTATCCTTATGGTATGATTGAGCATCCTTTGGGCTTATGCCCCAGAGTGGTATAGTTAGGTCTAGTGGTAGGTTGATTTCCAGCTTTCTGAAAAACCACCACACTGACTTCCAAAGTGACTGTACAAGTTTGCAATAATGGAAGAGTGAGGAATCTACAAGGAAGAGCCCAGCTAAGACTCCGAGCTATAACAGATACATGTCCTGATCTGGCCATCTCCTGTGCCCAGCCCAATTGTCATTGGAGAGACGTCATCCAGCAACTGATGGAAACAAACACAGACTACAGCCAAACATTAAGCAGAGTTTGAGGAATTCTGCAGAAGAGAAGAATAAAGGATTGTAGGAACCAGAGGGATCAAGGATATCACAAGAAATCTTACAGAATCAACTAATGTTGACTCATAGGGGCTCACAGAGACTGACCCCACAACCAGGGAGCCTGCATGATACTGACCTAGATACTCTGCGTATATGTTACAGTTGCACAGCTTGGTCCTCTTGTGGGACTCCTAACAGTGGGAACAGGAGCTGTCTCTGACTCTTTTACAGGCCTTTGGGACCCTACCCCTCATATTAGGTCACCTTGCCCAGAATTAGTGCATGGGAGATGTTTAGTTTTTACTGCAACTTGATCTGCCACGTTTTGTTGATACTCACGGGAGACCTGCCCTTTCCTAAACAGAAACGGAGGAGGAGTGGATTGGGAGGTGGAAACAGAGGCAGAGGGATGGAATGGAGGAACAAGGGAGAGAGGAGGGAGGGAAAACTTCAGCCCAGATGAAACATAAATACATTTATTTAAAAACATAATAGCTTCTTTTATTGCCTTGACCAATGTGCGAACAGCTCCTGTTATCTTTTCCTGTTCCTATCTCTAGTATCCGACTTTCAAGCTTCTTACAATTTGTAAATTTTCGTTCTCAGTCTTTGTCCTCAATGCCTCTGCTTTTACCCTGAAAACTTTTTCATCTCAGTGATTTTCAGCTTTCAGCGATTCCTGTTGCTAACATTCTGATCCCATTCCCTGTCTCCTTCATCTCGCTTTTTTGAGACAGGGTCTTGCTTTACAGCTCAGGTTGCCACGAATACACAATCAGCCTGCTTTAGCCTTCAGAGTGCTCAGAAGTCACTCCTGAGGATTTCTTTTTCCTTGGTATTCCAAAGTCTGAATTTTAAAATAATACTGTTTAAAACAATACTTTCAGAGGTTCCTTCTTCCTCTAACCTCATGAAGACAGTCTTTATACTTCTCACTTTGTTTCTGTTGTCTTACACAAATATTTCCCCTTTATCATCCCCCCTTTAAATTTAACTTCTTTATTGATTCTTTGAGAGTTTCACACCATGCACCCTAATTCTGCTCACCTCCCGGTCCCCCCTCATATTCTCCCTTCACCTCTGCAGCACTAACCCCTATAGAAGAAAATTAAAAAAAATCAAACTAAAACGAAACAGAGCAAGCAAACAAGCAAACAAAAACAAGAACAAACCAAATACAAACAAACAAAAACAAGAACAGAAAACTCTTTTCCCTTCTCTTTTTTCACCTCTCCACCACCTCTTCATCAGTCCTGGTGGCATTGGGAGCACTATGTCACATGGCCTACCTTTAGTCCAATCATCTTTACTAGCAAATGCTCATTGCGATGAGTTACAGTCTGATTCAAACCCTCCGGTTTCCGGTACACCACCACCACTGGATCCTCACTGGAACTCCTCTGGGGGATCCCCTGGCCTTCCTGAGTCTTGAAGATCCTTCAGGACATGAGCTTCGACAGGTCCTAGGTGGGGTGGATGTTAGGGTGGGCCATCCCAAGGCCCAGCTATGCGCCTGGGTGCTGGTTGAGCCGGTCAGTCTTGGTCACTGGGGTCACTCGCCTCAGGTGAGGGGAATGGAGCTATCTCTCCAACATCCATGCCCTCAGGATCAGTTCACCCTCACCTGTGGTGAGAGATTGGGCCATCTCTCTGGAGTGCAGGGGCCATATCTCCTGTGAGCGTCAGGGCCAACTCTCTTGCTGTAGTGTCCAGTGAGAATCAAGGACAGCTTTCTCTGGGCCATCAAGGGATGGAGCTGGTTCAGCATGACCCTCTAATTTTATCTTGCATGGATCCTATAGGCCCCTAATGTGATATGGACCATGGACACCAGCACAGACCCCAGCTGCAGCTGGACCACAGACCCAGACATGGCCCTCAGCAACAGTTGGAGCACTGATGATATCCTGGATCTGGGTGGAAGCACTGGCTACTCAGGTCTGGATGGTTCTGGTGGCAGCAATCACCCTCCCCCAGACACCCACCACCAAGGCCTCAGACTGTGACCCCAACTCTGAGTGGGCTTTTGTGTGACTTTTAGTGTAGTAGCCCTTGTTATTCTGAGTGTTTTGAATAAGGGCTAGCCTGGGAAGAATGGGCTCAAGGTGCTACCTGGAGGGCACTCTTCCTTATAAGTGAAGTAGCTTACTCTGTAACCCTTTCCTGACCTCTAAGCACACAGGTGTCCTCAGGTTTCTGTAGGGATGTGTGCCCCTGCAGCCATTAAGTCTCCATTCTGAGGGGTCTGGAATCTCCTGGTGAAGCACCCCCAGGCTTCTACCATCCTCTGCTGACGAGTCACGCATTGCTTGACAACAGGGAAGCATTCTGAGCAGTGGATTGTTAGGCCAGCCTGTCTTGGTGCATACACACCAGTGCATTTCCACAACCCAGACAGATGGGCTTGCCTACTGCACACCTAAGCTATGTAAGATTGCCTGGAATTCCTTAGCTTTAAACCTGGACTCCATATTACTGACTACTGCAGGCAGCTGTGACACAGTGGCAAGTATAGTGTGTATCTAATCACACATAAACATAGAGAAGGCACAGCCAAAGGAAACGAGGTGATATGAGTTTTCATTTCTGGCACAATCTCATGGTACCACTGTCATGGTCAGTATAGCCCACTGCTGATGGGAACATTGGTCCCGGGCACACAAGTGTAGTTAACTCATCAGTATATTTTCCCCCTAAGAGGTCTCCAATCCTACAAGCAGCAGTTGTCCTTGACTTGGCTATACCAGTGGTTTGCCCCGAGGCTGGAGAGAGAAGGAGCACAGGATGTCCTCCAGACTTGGCCCCATTCCAGGAAGGAACCTGGTGGCTTTGTATTCCTGGGACTGTGACAATGTTTTTCCCAGGCTTGGCCTTGGCAACCATTTCCTAGACTTTATTTCTACACTGACCTACCGTCCCTCTCTGTGGGAATCTGGAGTGTTATTCTCTCTTCTGTTTTTCTCCTTATTTTCCTCCTATATTGTGGAATTTAAGGAGAGCTCGGCAAAAGTGTGCCTTCATTTGGAGCTGAGATCAGAGACTTGCTGGGAGTAAGGGCTTTCTCAATGTGTTATTACTCAAATAGGATAGCCAGGTGTCAGGCCACACACACCACACCACAGGGGCCTTGGGAGAATTCTCAAAGGGCCAGGAAATTTCTCTGCCTCTTGTCTCACTTTAGAGAAGGCAGCAGATGCTTCTGAAGAGGCTGGCCTACAATGGTGACATCATCATCATATTATGAATGAACATTCTGCTTGGCTCTCCTTGATCCCAATTCTGGGTTTAGGGAGCTTGCTCTTCTGGATGCCCTGGGTTCCAATAAAGAAACCAAAGCCAGGGAGATGGAGGCATTTCATCTTGGCCTTGGGGGAGCCTTGGGGGTGGTTGTGGGAGGATTGTATCACATCATGTGGGCTAAAGATTGAGTCACAGAATGGAGGAATGTTGCATCATCTCCAATGACCAAGGAAAGTCAACATCCATCTGACTTCAACCCCTGTCAGCTGGAAGTGTCCCAATTAGCCAATCAAAATGAGTTGGCAATTTAAGATTTCTGCCCAATGTATCATCCCTGAAAACAGCTACTGCGGAAATTACTCTTCCAATAGCAAACTCCTTGCTTGCCTTACAGGGTGCTGTCCAGATGCCCTGATATGCTGTACCCCAGTTGTGAGCCTTTGTTTCCCAAATTGATGGCATTACTTTAGAACTTTGTTTCGTGACAGTTTCTTAAAGTTATTAGTGCTAAACCAGGGACCCCAACTTCATATTTTTTAAAAAATATTTTTATTATGTCATTACGGGAAGCCTTAATTTATAACTTGTATCTTCTCATTTTGAAGGTTTAGGTATCTTGACCTTCTGGTTACTGAGAAAAAAGGAACTGGAAAGAGAAAAAGCTCACCACCTTCAAGCTAAGTTGGCAGGGACACATTCCAGTTTGGGATTGCTTCATTGGCAAGGGTCCTGGTTTTTCTTCTCTGTCCCACCCTTTCCTTTCTTTCTTTCGTTTTTTTTTTTGAGACAGAGTCTCACTGTGTAGCTCAGACTGGACTCGAACTTGCAACCTTCTATCCTAGTCTTCTCCATATTGTCATCACAAGTATGTGCCACTGCGATTCACTTTTAGTAGAATTGAGCTGTTTTCTGTTTGAGATGCTGGGGAGGAAAACTATAGCCCTGCGCATACTCAACCACTGAGCTACAGCCTCGGCCATACCACAGGCCCGTTGTTTTCCTTCCTTCCTTCCTTCTTTTCTTTCTCTCTCTGTTTTAAGACAAGATCTCATACCACAGCCTTGTCTGGTCTCAAATTCATGGCAATTCTTTTGCCTTAGCCTTCCAAGTGCTGGGATTACAAGTGTGTGCCACCATCCTGGCCCTTCTTTTCTCCTAACATCATTCTCTCTGTGACACACACCTTCGCAGTTCAGACATATGGGCTCTGGTGATCTTATAAGTATTTATTCCTTGCACATAGCCTAGGGTAGGAATAACAATTCCCAGTCAGCTCCAAGTCAAGACTGGCTCATCTATTAATTTAACAATTGTGTGTTGTTTTGCTATGAGCCACGTCTGAGAGCCATTAGGAAATTGGGTGAATTACTTCCCTCTGAACCAGTTTTTAGAAGCAAGTGTGCTAGCCCAAGGGAAAACTCTTCAGAATTAGGGAAAGGACAACAGGTCTCTTGAAATTTCTCACCTGGGTGACTCCCCTCTCTCTTCACAGATGGCGGCAGCAAGCACAGTGCCTGGCACTGGGCATCTACTTGTAAAATAAATGTGTGTTCCCTACGAAAAAGATTTTTCAGTGGCTCTACTTCCTGAAAATTAGATGAAGCATTTTTCAAAGCTCTTGTCTTAGGTTATGGGTCAACAGCATTTGAATACGAGATGTCAAACTGAAGACTTGGCCAGATTAGGCACAGAGGGAGTGTTCAAATATACTCCAGCAATTGTTCTGACCTTGCCAATTGAAGTGGCAAAGGGGAAAGGAGAGAGTCCTAAGCAGAAGGGTAGGGAAAACCCTGATCAGTGCCCAGGGCCACAAAAACCAAAAACAAAAGGTGAAGTTCTCTCCAGCTCAGTGTGCTTTTTACTCTACTGAGAAAGTGATGCTCACTGTGAACTTTGGGATGTGCATGGAGTCTCCAGACAACTGAGTTAGGGACAGGTTTTTGCAGTTATCCCTATGAGGTTAGGAACCTGGACAGCTTCCTCCAGGTGAAGGGGAATGACAGGTCAGGGGTTTCCACATGTTGCAGTGGCCAGCTCCACTCTCTAAGAAAAAATGTCTGCTTTGGGAGTAATCCATCATGACTTTATTCTGCATACCCTCTCCAGTCTAACTACCCACATCTTCTTTCTGCATTGTGTGTTGTAAGGAGTCTTTGTGGAGTTCAGTCCTACTGTGTACTGGTGAGTATTCAACAGCCAGCTCTCCAACAGAGAAGGAAAGTTTCTGAGTTGATGCCTTTGACCATTTCCGTGGGGGTAAACACTTCCTCCCTGGACATAAAGCAAGAAAGAGACGGGTGTACATTAGGAAAGCCACTGTCAGCACCCATAAGCAAGCGCTCTATTTGAAGAGATGGGGTCTTTGGATAGCCTGTGACAGGCTATGTTCTCAGAAAGCAGCCAGCAGGCTGGAAATTGGAAGAAAGCAATGCTGGCCACAGTGAGAAGCCAAACTAGGCCAGAGTCCTACAATGCCTTCGAGCTGTTCATGGGGCTGAGGTGGCAGGACAGGTTCAGAATGTGGCTTCCCTGGAAATATGTGGCTCATCCAGACCCCCTGACACTGGGCAGTAGCTCCCTTTTCCAAGGCAGGTGTGAGAAAGATTTGCAGCATCAAGAGGGACCATAGAGGCTCCACTGCAAGGTGAGCTCTGGATCACTAGCTCTTGTTCTCAGAGAAACCACCTGCCAAATCCTGATCTCTACTTATCCTAGAGGTCAACATTGCCCAGAATCTCCAATCTTCTGCCTTGCCCTGCTCATGGTTAAAAAATCCCAGATTCTTCCAGAATGCTTACCACATCAAATTCAGTGTGCTCAGCCTTGGCCAACCGTGTCAGCCCGAATCCTCCCGACCATCTGACCTCGCTGTTTTATAGTTTGACTTTGATTTTATTTCCTTCATGAAAATCTGCTCTACTAAGTAGGCAGGCAGAACTCCTGTGCATGGGCTCTGGAGGGAACCCTGCCCTGAACCTGGAAGGAGGCTCTGCTCTGGGAACAAGAGAGCCTCTGCACTTCCCCAAACAGTTCAAGGAAACAAGAGGATTTGGTCCACTGCTTAAGAAAGAGTTGGAAGCCACTGTTTTGTTCCTGCCATTTGTTTTCTTCATTAATTTATGAGAACCATTGGGACAGAGACAGTGACTGCCCTGCTCAGGGACTCCCAGATGGTCAGAGCAGAGCCCGGTACTGAACCCTGCCTAGACGGCTGCCTTTCTTTTCTTCTTGGCAAATTAGAGCCACTCTCCTCTCAAGACAGTCTGTGTGTTTAGGAAGAACCTCATTAGCAGGTTTAATGCTCTCCTTGCTTAGCTCCTATGAACACTTGGGGTAGCCTGTCTGAGGAGGAATTTTCCTTTCCTGCCAACTCTATGCTGGAGTCACAAGCCTGCTGGCCACAAGGAAGTCAGCTGGAATAGGAGGGCTTCACCTGAGTGTGGATGCACTTTGGTGGCTTCCAGGCCTAACAGGAAATGCCTTGGGGCTCAGTCTCTTCTATCTACCCCAGAGGAGGCTGCCTACCAGGCTGACTGAGGAACCCTGGCTCTTTTAGCTCCCACGCCATGTCTCATAATTTATACTTTATTCTATATTTTCTTTCTTTTTACCCCAAACTGCACCTAAAAGCATGATGCGATCTTTTTTTTTTTAATGTTCTTCATTGTTAACTTTCTAGCAAGCCCCTCTACTTGTTGGTTCCACCCTTGATAACCTCCAGGTACACCTTGGCCCTGCCCTTTGGGAATCTGGCACAATGCGTCACTTGTCTGTGCGTGCAAGCAGCACTACCCTGACTCTATGCAGTTACAAATGTCCCTTTAAGAGACAAGCTCTGCCCACTCCTGCTCTCTTCTTTCTGCTGGCTCTCTGAGGAGGCTGGTCACTGTCTCTTCTTCTTCTTCTCCTTCTCCTTTTTCTTCTTCCCTCTCTTCTCCCTCTTCCTCCTTCTGCTCCTCCTCCTTCATCTCCTTTTCCTTCTCTTCTCTCTCTCTTTTCTCCCTTCATTTCACAATAAACTTCCTTTCCACGTAAGCTCTGTCTGATGCATTTTTGTCCCCTGCCATGAGATCCACTGTCCCACCTCATGCTGCCATTATCATTACATTGGTGCCGGACTCAGCCAGACTCTCCCATATTCCCTTCTGCCTGCAGGTGGGCAGATTGAGGTCCACAGGGACCCTGAATAACCCTCTACAACTGCCCATTTTCCATCTACCCAGCTGCTGTATTGCTTTGCACAACCCTGGCTATGTTATGCCCAAATCTGCGAAGTCCCCCAAAATCCAACAAGGAGACTTAGTCCCATATGTAAAAGCAAAGAGCCTTTATTTTACGCAAATTTGCAAACCCGGTCTCTCTGCATGTCCAACGTATTGAAATAAACGGAGAGGCCCAAGCTCAGTTAGAGTTGGGTTTTTATAGTAGTAAAGGTGGGGGTGAGGGGTTTCGGAGGTTCAAGACCCTTGATTGGCTGACATTTGTCTAGGGGTGTCCTGGTGAGTGCTGGCAGGTGATCTTATCTACAGTGGTTGGAACTTTAGGCGTTTCCTTTGGATGGTCTGTTCTTGGGTAGTGCTCAGGTTATCTTAGTTTATGGTCTTTCCTGCAACCAGGTATTGCTTCAGGGTAAACTACTGAGACTTAGGCCTCTATT
>LOJH01004770.1:21526-33892 GCA_001685095.1 Ellobius talpinus
CAGAAGGATAAATAAAGTATATCTGAGTACAGACCAAATAGTTTTCAAATCTATGAAAAATGACAGGAACCAAAGTCCATATACAGTTAGGCATACCCAGGTATCCATAGCATTGGAAGCAGAAATATCCAGAACAGCACTCTTACTGTCTAAGCCAGGCCCGTCAGGAGAATTCCTCTGTGTCTGGGTCACGACTATAGACTGAAACTTTTCCCTTCCCATAATTCTCGTTGCCATGCCTGGCTACTGGATAAACAACATTTTATTAAAATTAATATAAGTGGCAGGATAAAAGACCATTTTCCTACAGCAGGTATGCACTTTTAAATGATGATAAAAATGTATGGTTAGATCTGTTACAACATACTGTATATGTGATTCAACTCTGCTTTAAAATATATTCTATATACGATAAAAATGTAAGGTTGTAAAGGTCTATTTCAGATTAACAAAAGCTAAGTACTTATGTCTTTGCTAAGGGTTCAACACCAAGCTTCTATTTAAATAAGTAACAACAGATGTTTGATAAATAAACATCAACAGATGTTTTATACCCTTGGAATGGCTATCTTTATTTCTTTCTGAGCTCTTTTTATTTTGTCACTATAGGAGCTTCAATTCAAAATAATTACTTTTAAGGCTAATTCTGACAGGAATGTAATGTAAAGTCCTAATCTTATGGAAGCTGCCAGCCTATTGTAGACTGTTGAGAAATACAAGAGTCATCTTATACATGATCAAGCTCTTTAATTGTGGTCATGGTAGGCACTGATGTAATTAATTACAGGGATAAAGCCTTAGCTAGCCACCTGTGTGCTTAAGTTAAGTAACTAAAGACAAAGTTTGTCTACTCATATATACCCAATGGACAGCCCTCAAATGCTTGGTGATCTGGAGGATATGGCATTTAAAATGTTTAATTGTTAAAAGCTTTTTGTAACAGAGAGACAGATTAGCTTCTGGCACCACCCCCATTTCCTCCAAAGAATATGGATGGGTATGGAAGAGCCTCTACCTAGACCTCACTTCTTAAAGAAAACGCTAGTCACTGAGAAAAACTGCCTTTCACCTCAACTGCTGCAAAGACCCTCTTCAGACCGTGGACAACAGAACGTGGGGGAATCAACTGCCTCAGGTGCCTAAGACAAAGATAAAGTCCTTCCACAAGTCCTCACTCCACAGAAGCTTGGGGGGATCTTCTAGGACCTTGCAGGCCTACCTCTGCCAGCCAAAAGACGGATGTTGTCGTAAGACCTTCCCTCAATGACCATGGCTGACGCCGGGGTGGCTATCTAAGTAACCAATTAAACAAATCTCTGCCATTTTTTAAAGCATTAACTCAGGTCAAATTTATCTATCTCAAAATCTCTGATGCAGTTTGACAACTGATAGCTTTGCCAGCTTAACAGCAGGAACCAAGACCAAGTCTAGACACAGCTCACCTTGTTACCAGACTCAAGAAGGGACAAATCACAAAACAAATTTATATCTTCTTACCCTTCCTTTGCTTAAATCAATGGTGTTTTAAGATAAAAACCTTAAGATGTGAGGATCTATCTTAAGAATGTTTCAGGGTATAAGATAGTGTTTTAAGGTGTACAAATGCAAGTTATCAGATTTCTCTCTCATTGTGCTTCTGCTCATAGTCTTAACATTAATCAATAAGTTCTAATCAATAAGTTCTAATAAGCTATTAGAACTAGTAAGCTGGATTCCTCCCTTCCTTTTTTATTAAAAAGGTGAGGAGTTAGGCACAGCACGTTAAGGAAATGAGGGTGGGAGTCAAGTTCTCAAGACTGCTTCCCGTTGACCTGGGGGGTGTCAACCATCTTGGGGGAACCTGAGAACTCTGACAGAGTACTAAACACTGTACTATACCACTATTAGCATGGCTACAAGCTTAAGATTTTAAATTCCCTTTGGTGCTTTCCTAACTCTAGACCTCAAAGATACTTTTTATTGTGCAAAAAACATCTGTCACAGTCATTTCTGGAATAAATGTACTGCTGTTTATACAATGTGAATTTCAGTACAGATTATAAACAGTGGAAATGCTAATGTGTCTGAAACTTATGTTTTTACAAACTTAAAGAATTTTTGTAAGTTCCAGGTAGTAGACTTGGAGGATTCACCTCAGACAGGTCAGATGCAACCCCCTCCCAATTACCAGGCCCTAAGATCTCAAATCTCCCCACATTTCACTGATCTCGACATTGTCCCCCTCAATCACCAGGATCTAAAGAATTTTTTTCCCCCTAAACTTAACCTTGTACTCTCCTCTGCCAACATCTTGCCAGGTCCAAGAGGCGCCAGAGCATTCCATAGAACCTGGGCAGTGAAGTGAAACAACCAGTTACCCCAGGATGTGGCAGCATCCCAGCTCCCTCAGGTCCCCCAAAGATGGTTGACACCTCCCAGGTCAGCAGGAAGCAATCTCGAGAAATCGACATCCTCCTTCCCTTAACCTGCCATGCCTAACTCCTCATCTTTTTAATAAAAAAGAAGGGAGGAATGTTAGCATCCAGGCACACCTTGGCTGTGCTCCTTGGGAACCTAGTACAGTGTGTCACCCCTCTGGGCATGGCAAGCAGTACCCTGACTCTACACAGGTGCAAAGGTCCCTTTAAGAGAGAAGCTCCCCCCACTCCCTCTCTCCTTCTGCCATCTCTCTGATGAGGTAGGTCACTGTCTCTCTGTCTCATTCTCTTCTCTTTCTCTCTCTCCCATCTCTCTTTCTCTTCCCTTCCCTTCCCTTCCCTTCTTCCCTTCCCAATAAACTTCCTCTCAATATAAGTTCTGTCTGATGATGTGTTTGTCCCCCATGAGCTCCACGGCCCCACCTTGCACTGGTTTATCATTACAACCCTGCTCCCCATTGTTTCACACTGCACTTGCTATTTTCCTGGTATGGCCTTTATGTTAATTTTATTAATGATTTAGTCAACAGTCTTTAATAAGGAGTCATGGGTGTAGGCATACTATGAGGATATGGTAGGAATGGAACGGGAACATTCCAGGGCTGGTAAAGCTTGGGGATTCTCTTAGCTCTGTGACACTGGCCCTCTTTCACAGAATTTTCCTTGGGCAGATGTTCTGATATAAAAATGACTGGCAAGGAAGAGGCAGGAGAGCTCTGAAGTCTCTCATACCCACTGGTGGTATATAAACAGTCTTGATGAGTGTGGTAATGGTCGATATGGATGCCCCATTTATGGCTGAGCAGCTGAGCACTCAACAATCACTTGTCCTTGGCACACTGACCAGGTATATCTTTACATTAACTGCTGCCTGCTGCAGAGAGATGCTTCTCTGGTCAGTGTTGAAGGCAGCACTAATCTATGTATGTAAACAAAAATTTGAAGACCATTTGAAAAAGATGTCTGTTTAGCAAGACAATAGCAGCAGTTTTCCCCCCAAATTCCTTTAAAGCCATGAACTTTTGAGCATGTTTATAGTATTAGGCATGAATTCTCCCCTGTAGAGTATGCTTTAAATCCAAGTTGAGAGAAGTTGGTTATCCCCTTGGCTGTTGTGCCTCTATTGTACCACAGCCTGCCTGTTAGGTCTGTATTATAGCATGTAGGGTTCACCTCTCAGGGATACACTATTAGCTTTTCTTCCTAAGTGGATGGTGCAGCACCTTCAAGTGCTATGAGAAACTCAGGGGGAAGGAAGTTTTCAGGTCAATTCTAGCTTGATTTTTCTAATTATCTGTATTCAAAGTGAATTGATTTCTCTATACCCTGCATCCGAAATGAATGGTATCTTTAGCAATAGTGTCTTACCATCTAGTTCTTGTGGGTAACCAAGATTACAGGCAACTGTGTGTTTGATTTTGAGGGGCCTCTCTGGTCTCCTTGACTACATTCCTAAGGAGTTGTCTTTTACGTGTCACTGAGAAGCTCTGTTCTTGACTTCTGAGGTGAATGCTCTCTTGGCTCCCATTCTGGCTCTTTCCATGGAGTCAGAGACTCTCTCGGAAAAGGTACTCCCTCTGTCAGCATACAAAAGCTGGAAAGATGTTCAGTAGAACAGAGTTTATCTCTGTGCTTTTCTCTGCACCCCAACTCGGACTGGAATAATTACCACATAAAGATTGCCCTTTATGTTAATATCGTAGTTTGAATGTGGAATGTTCTCCAAAGGCTTGGCTCGTGCTTTAATGTTTGGTCTCCAGCTTGTGAAGGTATTTTAAAGACTGTGTAGACTGTAAGAGGTGGGGCTTGGCTGGAGGAAGAAGATCACTAGGGGCGGGACTTTGAATGTCGTCCTTGTCCCTAGGGCTCTCTTCTGGCTAGTCCCCATACTCCTGGCCTGAACTTTGTTGGCCTTCCCTGACATGATGGGTTAAGACCTCTGAACCTGTGAATCAAAACCAATCTTTCAGCTGTTGCTTTTGTGAGGTGTTTGGTCATAGAGACGTGAGGAGTAACAGATTCAGCTGATATACAGTGACCTGCAAATGTACTATCAATGTTTAAGTTTATTTTCTTAGAGTTCAGTGTTAGATTTAAAAAATCAAACTAGTTATTATCTTGACATTTATTGAGAGTTTTAACCATAGCAGACACATGTGTACTCAAAAGCATTTCCAAGAGTCAGAATTACACATATGTGACCATATATAAAGCCCAGTTTCTTTACAGAGAATGACAATACCTTTTTCCTTTACATTATATTTTATCAATAAATAGAAATATAAAGACTCCAAGAAAGTATGCCCCTTGGCCTTGTTCTTGTCACAACTTAAAATATTTAGCTTTTCTCTTCTCCTTAGTGGTTACAACATGTCAACAGTGGTGGTGACTTCTGAAGGACGGCATTCTTAGATGACAGCGTCCCACAATTCTCCCTGATAACTTTGGATGGGGGAAGAGTTGGAGAATTACCATGTGTGTTTGACCATTTTGCACTACTGTGAGAGACTATCTGAGGCTAGCTACCAGCTTATCGCTTTGAAGAGTTGGAAGCAGTCACCAGTTTCTGCCTGGCTCTAGTGTTGGCCTCAGGGTGAATGGCATCCAAAGAACAGGTGCCCATGTGGGAAAGATCATGTGTCAGGTTACGAAGCCAGAAAAGTTCCAGGAAGGTGCTAGGTTCCACTTATCCCAACCCACTCTTAAGTAAGTAGCTCATTCTGTGAGGTTAGCATTAATCCCTGGGAAGAGGGATACCCCTTCATCAACTTGTCTTCCTTTCAAAAGCTCCATTTCCTCCCAGGTTTACCCTGGGGCCTGGTTTCTAGCACTATGTCCAAGAATGCTTCCATATATCAACCCTTCCCAGTCCCCTCCTCTGATACCTTCAGAGTCATTTTTGACTCCTCTCTGTTGTTCACTGGTTCAATATCAAAGGTGCTAAGTACCATAGTGCTTAGGAGAATGTCAGTACTCTCACTGCAGGAAGTTTTCACAGGAATGCTGACTTGTGACCCAGTTCTTGAAGGACTGATGGAGAGTTTGGCCAATTGGGTAGAGTGGAGTAGAAGAGGGCAATCTTAATTTGCAATGCAAATAGCAATTAATGATACTCCTTTCTTGCAACTGCTTGAAAGTTGGCACCTGAGTGACTTACTCAGCTTGTCTTTGCCTCTCAGTATATCCAGCTCATGCCTCAGTAAGTTGTCTTTCATTCTCTGTTTCCTGCTGCATGGACAAGAGAGTCATCGTGACACCTCTTTCTCCACCTCTGTTCTCCATAGTTTTCCTTTATCTATGGTGTACAGGATGAAGGCCATACTGTATCTCTGGCATTCAACATTGCTCTAGTTTGTGCTTTCAGCTTGCTTTCCTATACTATTTATTGTTATTATCATTGTTATGGTTGTTGCTTACGATTATTTTGAGACAGCTGTCCTTTCTTACTAAGATCTGCTTGCTGTGGCTTAAACTTGCACAGGAAGTTTGAACTCCCATGCTTTTGCTCACACACTGCTTATGTAACTTCCCTGTAGCTATTCTGATCTCATTTTGAAAGTTTACTTAAATGTTATTTATTTACTCGTGTGTGTGTGTAGGTAGGTAGGTCAGAGGGCAACTTGTAATAGTCTCCTTCCACTGTGTGGGCTCCAGGGACCAAACTTGGGATTTTAGGCTTGATGAGAATTACCTTTCTCTTCTCAGCCACCTCACCAGTCCCTTTGTAAGGTTTTGAGAGCATTAAAAACTTTTTTTAATCCCTACCTTATATTAATTATTAATTAATTTTGAGGTAATCACTCATATCCTATAATCACATTTGTAATTGCTTGTCTTATAATGAATTTGTTTCCATGTGCACTGGTTTTACAGAAGATCTGTCTGCTCTGTGACAGCAAGAACTGTGTTTCTTGGCAGGTTCTAGAAGAGTCTAGAATTAAGGCCATGACTGCAGACTGGTGTCCACCTGCCAACTGGTTTGAGTCAGGAATGAAGCGAGTATAGCTCTGAAAACCAGACTTGTGATTGCCAAGCACAGCCGGTGCTCATTTTGCTGAAGAGGAAATGGTAAGATTGGGTCAGCCCCATGAGGTATGAACTGCAGGCCACACACCAACTTGCAAGGAGAGGAGGTGGGAACCAGAGAAATGTCACGTGAGACGGTTGGTGAAGCACTGCTCCAGAATCCAAGTCCTTTACTTTGTAGGGGCTCCAGGGACTTAGAGATGAATAAACACTAAAGATTCGAACACTTTAATACTCAGTTTTAGACCTTCTATGCCTATATAAAAATCACAAACATCCATATAAACACAGAGCAAACTCACATCCCTCATGTTACCAGGTATATGACTCAGCTTTCTATTACCACAACAGAGTACCTGAGAGAGCCAGTTTAAAAGGAGGGACATTTGGTTTGGATGCAACACTTTAGAGTTCAGTTCATGATCAGGTGACTCCAATGCTTTGGGGACTGTGTTGAGGCAGCGCATCACAGTGGTAGCTTGTGATAGAGGAAGCAGCTCTCCTCACATCCAGGAAGCAAGGAAAGATGGATGGGAAAGCCTGGGACTTTATAAACCCCTTCAAGAGCGTAATCCCAAGAACTTTCTGTCACTAGATAGCACCTGCACCTCTTAAAAGCACTGCCACTTTCCGGGAATTCCACAGACTAGGAGTCAAGCCATTTAACACGTGGGACTTTGGGGATAATTATCCAAATCATAGCATCTGGGTTATCTGGACCCGTAGGAACAAAATGAAATTGGCTTGTCATTGAAATGTTATGGAAAATCAAAGACCTTCTTAAAGTTTAGGGAAGATGGCAGACTGAGCTGCCCATGTAGTCCGCAACTCTTAATGTTTACTTGCACCTCTCTCATCCCCCTTCACCCTCACAACCCTTCTGCTCTCTGGCAGGAAAACGCTCACAGGGCTTCTATGTGATTTGTGGAGAAAGACCAATTTTTGTTACACAGAGCATCAAACTGAAAATGGGCCACTCAGGGCTTTGCCACTCATAATAATTTGGAAGCTTTTCAAGAGTCTAATTTCCTGATCTTTTCCTCCTTGGTCTCCTGTGGATAATGAGATCAGTTCCTCTACCCTTTCCCAGGTCGGCGTCTGTAGACTCTTCGCGAGTGCTTCTGCTGCCCACTTGAATGGGTAACGCCGCCATCTTTCGTTTCTCAAATTGTGGCATCAGAGCTTTAGCAGTTAGCCCTAACTCTCCAAATCCTTCGCTCAGCCCGGTTTTGCTAATACGTACTGACTGTGAGACTGAGCTCCACCAAAAGTGTTCCCACTGCATGCCCCTCTCCTGTGCACTGTGTGTGTGCGGCAATTCCTGGGCAGCAGATGCAAACTTGACCTAGTCCAGTTCCCACTCACGCCCTCCTCCCCAAATCTTAAACCCAGGTAGGAGAAGGAGGCAGGTCTGGGTCGGCAAGCCACCAGCCTGAAGTGACCCATTCCACTGCTGCTTCCTGGAGAAGAGAGAAGCCAGATGGTACTCCCTTTTTGAAGTAGCAGGATGCGCTCTGCCTTGCTATCCACTGTGCTTTGAGTGGTGAAAAGTGGGTCAATGAGAGCTACAGTGCCAGGGGCCTTCCCTGCCTCTGAAAGCCTGCTTCCCCTGCCCGCTTCCTGTCCTATTGATTTCTTCTTGCAAGATGTATCTTCTTTTCCAACAGCCCAGAGCAATGCTGCTGCCTGGTTGTGACGATGAGAAGGGACAGAGCTCCCGCTGTAATCTAACAATAGAAGACCTTCAGGACAAACAATGGTGTCATAGAGAGGCAGATAAAGGTGAAACTTAGGTGCCTGACAGGCCCAGAGAAGTGAAAGGGGAAGAAACTCCCAGCCAGTGGAATCTCAAGACTGCCAGTCACTTTCCTCAAACCAGAAGTCCCTGAGTCCTGCCACTCTCAAGAGAGGAAGGACTTCAGAGGAAGGTAGGGTTCCAGCAGGAGCAGCAGGGGGCAGCCACAATCTGCCACCTTGGTGTCAGCCTAAACACAGAAGAAAAAAGGGAGCCATAGGGAAGGGGTGTCTAGCTGCCAGCTTACTGATTGCTTGGTGCCAGCTAGGGGTTCCCTTGCCCCGTCCCCCAGCAAGCCCTAAGCCCTGTTCCTTGCAGCTGTAGTTAAAGAATCTGTAGCAGCTTGCCCCCAAAGCCTGACAAAAGAGGATTCTATCAACCTCTTTAAAAGAAAACAATGTTAATGTAGTAGCATAAGGTTTAACCCCCCCTACCGCGCCACATTGCTCCTCTCCCTCCAGGTGCAAGAGAGAGAGAGAGCCACCCTCACTGATATTTCTGTAGAAGTTGGGTATCTGAGTACGGATGTAAACTGAGCTGGAGCTTGCATTTGAAGTGGCCCCTGTGGGTGCTTTCTGGTTTTAGAGGGCCAAGGTGACTTTCGGGGAACCTTGAAGGAACTCTGACTGACAGGCCGCTGCCTGTGTCCTTTTCACGTTTGCCATAGCTGAATGGTACTCTACAGTGTCCCAGATGTCACTTTCTTACTCATTTGTCTTTCAAGACCGCACATGGGCAGGTGACAAAATCCTTGCCTGGCATTGTTTGCTTCATTCATGTGTGTGTCCTTCAGCTCTTGCAAACTTGGACTGGTCATCCCAGTCAGCACGCTTCCTATTAAAAGCTCCTGAGTCTCTCTTCCCATCTCTTTGTGACCTAAGCCCACCTTCTAGCTGTATCTAGAAGGTGGAATGATTACATAAGCCAAGAGATGAAGAAACAGGAGATGGGACTATGGCAAGAATGGAGAAAAGAGGGAAGAGCGGGGGATCTCTGTGAATCAGCTCTGGTAGTGTTCCACGATCCTGAAGTGGGGGTGATCAACAGAACCCCACCCTGTGTCTTTTTCTCCATCAGAGGACAAAGCTCTTTGAAGGAGACCAATACTGTCTTTCTGAGTCACTAAGGGTTCCTTATATGTTACAAATGGCAGAGCTATGCAGGTCTCTGACTGGCCTGAAAACCTTACACAGAAGCTGTCCCCTAAGTTACTGGCATCATTCATTTACAAGACAATTCTGGGGACCCTCTGGGACAAAAGTTCTGCAACCCCTTGAATGACTAGGATACCTTGCTGATGATCTCACTCAGGATTGCAGGGCAGTGTAAGTGTGTGTGTGTGGGGGCACAGTTTAGGAGCCCTCTCCTTTCCCTTGGAGCCCTCAGCCTTGTTTTGCAGAGGGTCTTTTTCTCTGTGTGTCTGCTGTGTGCCTGTGTTTTCTCACCCTCGATAAATGCTTTTCTTCAGTTGCTGATTTTATCTGTGCTTGAGATTCCTCTGCAGCTATCTGTTCTCTTTCAGATTTTTCCTGGCTTTTACTTCTTTAACTGGAAGAGAGAACAAACCCAACCAGGACCCCTAGACTGTATCATTTCCAGCTCTCTAGACTATGTCACCTGGGTTAGTCACCAGGGATTTGTGGTGACTTTCATGAACACCCTTCCTTCCTTCCCCTCTCACGCTAAGTTTTATTCATTGCCTTGGACGTGGTCACATGGGTTAGTCCTTCCTCTTTTTGGAAGTGCCCATGGCTAAGACCCTGGGAGGTTCTCTGGGGTTCTGTTTCCTGGGTTGTGAGGCTGGGGCTATAGAACTTCATGGGTGGGGTTACTGGTTGGCACCAAAGTGGGTTTCTTCCTGGAGCTGTGGTCATCTCCACCCCTCCAGCCACCCTGAACTCTACATGGGCGTGGGCAGGTTTGGCCTACATTATGGATGAGTAAGTGGAAAGGAAGACAATGTTCCCAAGGCCTGCTGAGAGGTCAGTAACCTTGATGGGTAGAACCTGGAAGGTATAGACAATATCAGCTGAGAACAGAGAAGGCCAGGTGCCACTGATCATGGGGTGGGGGAAAGTGTGGTCACCAGGGCCAGGGCTAACAGAAATGACTCCAGACCTGCCTCTTCCTGCTCCTAAACCACATACCCTGGGTTATAAGTTGGTGACAAGTGGGGCTGACTGATTTGGGTTTTTGTTTTTATTGTTGTTGAGTCTCTCTCTCTCTCTCTCTCTCTCTCTGTCTCTCTCTCACACACACACACTTTCTCTCTCTCATACACACTTTCTCTCTCTCTCTTTCTCTCTCTCTCTTCCCATCTGCTCACTATATAACTCTGATTGGCCTGGCCTGGAACAGATTAGGCTGGCCTGGAACTCATAGCAATCCACCTGCCTCTGCCTCCCAAGTGCTTGAATTAATGACATGTGCCACCATGCCTGGCTTTTTTTTTTAAAATAGTTTTCAGTGCTGGCCATGGACTGCAGAGCCTTGCAGAAGCTAGGCAAGCTCTCTTGGCTGAGCTACGCTGGCAGCCTTGAATGACTAGTTTTGAATAAGTATCAGGAGAAATGATTGAAAATCAGCACATCAGTGGCTTCCATCACATAGGTGAAGTGCTGTGAGATGTATTCTCTTAAGTATTTGTGTGTGCAGGGGGGATGGTATACGTGTGCACACTGTGTATGTGTGCGTATGTGTGTGCGTGTGTGTGTGTCTGTATGTGTGTGCAAGCACATGTGGAGGCTGAGGATTCCCTGATTTGACTAGCCTATCAGGCTGGCAAACTCCAGGGAACCACTTGTCTCCTCTTCCCTGGCTCTGGGATCACAGGCTTACAGTGTTGCCCTTGACTTTTCTTTGAATGCTGGGGATCCAAACTCAAGTTATGCTCTCATGACAAGCACTCTAGCGACTAGATTGTCTTCAGCCCCCTTCAACATCTTAAGCCCTTCCTTACAGTTCAATTTTTGTGCATATGAGTGTAACCTCTTTTATTATTATTTTCAAAGCTTATGTATTTTTTATGTGTATTGTCAAAGAGAATACCTGGAAGGAAGCTGTCTGGATAGGCTGATCAACCAATAAAAGACTTGAATGACTACGCGGAGTTTGGGACTTGCTGATTCTGTAATCTAATTAAAATTTCTTTGGGGGCTATCTTTAGCCCCCTAAAAACCATTCCTCACCCAACTCTGTGTCAGATCCAACATGCTGACAGGCAGATGAAGACCTTTGAAATGAATTAACTTTATAAAACCCTACCCTCCATAAACATAGTGGCTGTGAAGCCTGTAGGCACAAGTTCCTCATCTTGTAACCCGCCTCTTTGATGTTTCTGGTGATGTATTTTTTAAAATGTTTTAATTTATGATGTTCTTTGTTCTGCTACAATAAAACCTCATGACATTGCTCCCATGAGAACAGTGTTGGGGACATGGAAATTGGGCCAACCAAACTTCATGCTTTTCATGGCCATGGTCACTCAAATCTGACTCCAGAATAAACTATCTCTTCATGTCTTTGAGGTGAAACTTGTGTGTGTGTGTGTGTGTGTGTGCGCGCGCACACACGCACACACACATGAACCCAGGGAGTTCAGGAGTGAGTATCAGATCTTCTGGCACTGGAGTGGTGGTTGTGAACTGTGACATGGGTTTTGGGATCTGAGCTCTGGTCCTCTGTTAAGAGCAGGAATTACTCTTAACCTCTGAGCCAACTCTCCAGTCCTTATTTTATTTATTAATATTTATTTACCTAGTTTGATTTCTTGAGACAGGGTCTCACTATGTAGCCCAGACTGGTCTTGAACTCATAGCAACCTTTCTGCTTCAGCCTCCCAAGTACTGGAATTACAGATGTGAGTCGCCATGCCTGGCATCGCTTTCCTTCCTCCCCCTCTTAAGGGACAGAGGAAACACAGCTTGGCATTGTCATCAGCAACACTCAAGGCATTTCTTTAATATTTTAGAGACCTTGAAACAGGTACAACCAGATTCTCAGCTTCAGTGTAGAAAAGAATTTCAAGGCGAGCCAGCATGATGCAGAGCTTATTAAGAGATATTTTAAATATAATTTTTTACTGATTTTTATTGAACTCTACATTTTTCTCTGCTCCCCTCCCTGCCT
>LOJH01004770.1:35748-49079 GCA_001685095.1 Ellobius talpinus
CTCTCTCTCTCTCTCTCTCTCTCTCTCTCTCTCTCTCTCCCTCTCCCTCTCTTGCTTTCTCTGGGGATTGAACTCGGGTGCTCTGGACAAACATTACTTACCCTGAGCCATCTCTGCAGCCTCTGTATCTGGGATTTTAAGGCATGGTTTTCTCATCGAAACACCAATTGAGGTCACTTCAGCTGCTCTATCTTCCTTCCTGGAGGCACCTGGTTTCTTTTTTCAATTTTGAGTCTCTCTCATTTTTTTCAATATTTAAAAACTGTGGCTAAAGAAGCCCAACAGAAAACTTCCCATCTCATCTAGTTGTAAATGGGCACTTCAGTGGCATTAATTATACCGATGTTATGTGCAGCCATCACCATACATATTTTCAGAGATCTTCACCTGGCAAAACCCAAAACTTCATACGCAGGAACCAACCTCCACCTGCTCCTCCCCACAGCCCTGTCATCCACCCTTCTGCTTTCTGTCTCTGAATTCTGGCTCTTCAAGAAAGCCTGCATAAGGGAGCTAGGCAGCAGCTGCCCCAGCTGCCCTTCGGTATTTGGCATATTTCACTGAGCATAGTGCTTTCCAGGCTCATCCATGTTTCTTGTATCAAGAGTTCCCCTTTTGAAGGCGGAATAGCATGGATAGACCATGTTTGCTGTTCATTCATCTGTTGATGGATATATGGCTTCTTCCATGTTTTAGTTTTTGTGAGTCATGCTGTCATGGACTTGGATGTACAAATATCTCCTCTTTAAAACCCCACTTCCAAAGCTTTTGTGTATAAACTAAGCAGCCAAGTTGATAGGCCATATGGGGATTATAATTTTCATTTGGGCCAGGACTTGCCACACCATTTTCCACAGTGGTTTCATGGAGTGGGCTGCCACAAGTGGAGCGTGGGCTCTAGCCTTTCTGCGTCCTCACAATGTGTGTTCTTCTCTCTCTCTGATAGCAGTCCTGATGGGTGTGAGATGCAGTACCCAATTATTTGATTTGGATTTCCCCAATGAAATGCAATGCTGAACATGGTTTCACTGCTGGCTGACATTTGCATGCTTTCTTGGGGGCATATATATTTAAGTTCTTTGATTGTTTGGAATTCAGTTCTTTTGGGGGTGGGAACCTCTAGTTCTCATTCTTTTCCCAGGGTCTAGCAAGTTTGCTTCCCTGCCACTGTGGAGTGTCTACCCATTGCCCTGTGGCAAATGCAGGCAGATAGGCAGGGACATAAGTCGTATGAAGTCACATGGTGGGCTCCATGCAAGTGTAGTGTGTTCCCTTAAACATGCCAAGATAGGAACTGGCAGAGCGCATCAATTGGGGCGTGTGCTCTTAGATTACAGAAAGATGCTGGTCCAGCTCTATAATTGCTTTCAGAAAATTCACCTACAGGTCATGCATTAAAAAAAACCCGCAGTAACTTTATTTATTTATTTCTCTGGGAGATTTGCTCCAACTTTCATCTGGGTTGGAGCCCTAGATGGCAGCTCATCAAAGGCTCATCTCCATAGCCTTTCAATCTGCGAGGGCTTCCCTGGCAGCTGGGGCTCCATGAGAGCTCTACTCAAATTCTTTCAAGTGGGAAATGACTATGATTTCCATTTTAGTTCCAACTTCAAATGATAGTGTCCATCTTGAGGACAGAATATTTGTCCTCTAATACTTGGATGGATTGCTCGTTTTTCGGGGGGAAAATCATGGTCTTGAAAGCTCCAAGTGCTGCAGACAGGGGTGAGCTGGTTGAAGCAAGGCTGGGGGACCTGTGCCCAGGCCCGTACACTCCCTATGGCCTGATTCCTGTGGCTCTCAGCAGCAGCTGACCCATCTGAAAGACGTTTCAAAGACTATGGGGGAAACAAAGCACTGTTCGGATCCTCTTTCAAGGTTCATAGAAAACCCAGGCTGACTGAGCTGGGGTGGGCCAGAGAGTGGCTGTACTGTGGCAATTGAGCAGAGGGATCCAGGATGTTGTAAAGATTTGATGTGCCGGCTGGTCTCATGTCAGCTTGACACACAAACTAGAATTATCTGAAAGGAGAGAAACTTAATTGAGAAAACGCCTTCATAAGAACCTGTTATAAGGTGTTTTCTTAATTAGTTATTGATGGGGAGAGGAGTGGTGCCATCCTGCGCTGGTGGTCCTGGGTTCTATAAGAAAGCAGGCTGAGCAAACTATGAAGAGCAAGTCAGTAAGCAGCACCTCTCCATGGCCCCTTCATCAGCTCCTGCCTCTAGGTTCCTGCCCTGTTTGAGTTCCTGTCTTGACTTCCATGACAAACAACAACAGAAGTGTAAGTCAAATTTTTCTCCCTAACTTTCCATTTGGTCATGGTGTTTCATCTCAGCTATAGCAACCTTAACTAAGACATTTGGAAAGACAGTGAGCAGAGAAGAAGAATCAGATTTGGGGCACAGGGTCTGCCACACTCCCCAAGATGATGTTGGCAAGCTGGCCTGGAAGATAGCTCTGCAGGAATCCATAGGGCTTTGACATGAGGGGGCAAGGATGTTTTTAACAGGATGTCCCAGACACAGATATGGCAGGGATTAGAGAATTCACTCTGAAACCTCATGAGTGGATGCGTGTATGGTTGGGTAGATAGCTCACTGGTCAATGTCAGCTAACTAAAGGGAATGAGTGTGAACAAAATCTAAGCTCTACTTTGATTATCAAGTCCTCAGCCTACAGTAGGGCTGTGTCTGCCAGGACAAAGGGACACCCTTTCTAACTAGGCAAAGTCACACTAGGAATCAGTGGTGGTGCTGAGGGAAGTTAACTTTCTGCTGTAATTCTAGTCGCATAGTACCCTACTCAAAGTTTCTTGATCAGCCCAGGTAATTGTCAATGTCAGCGGCTCTTCATCAGGAGTAGAACACAAATGCATTACAATTTCCTGTCTCAGTCTTGCACTCATTCATTTCAACAAATATTTATTCAGACCTTAGTGTGTGTCAAATGTTACTCTGGGTGCTTGAGATGCACCAGTGGACTCACAGAGGGCACTATTCTCTTCTTTGAAGACGACGGTCTCACAGGGTGAATTGACTCAATAAACAACACATGCAATGAGTAAATTAGAATGTAGTACATATTAGGGGACAGGGGTTGGGCTTGTGAATCACAATTTCTCAACCATAAAGCTGCTGCTTCCTCCGCAGTGATTAATAGATTTCCTGAGAGGACATGTTGAGACCATGGAAACCTTCCCTTTCTTCTAAAACATTTGCATTTAATTATAGTCTACCAACAGGTTGCCTGTAACATTTTTAAGACTTATTTTATTTATATGTATGTGTCTCTAAGCCTGTGTATACTATGTGTTCAGGTTCCTTCGAAGGTCATAGAGGGTGTCAGATCCTCTGGGGCTAGAGTTCCAGGAAGTTGTGAGCTGCCTGGTGTGGGTGCAGAGGCCCAAACTTGGTCTTCTGAGAGCTCTTAACTACAGAGCATCTCTCCAGTCTCTGCCTGCAAGAGCCTTAACTGTGTGTTCTAGTGGCAATTCTGTATTGTCTTCATTTCTTCTAATTTTTCAGGAAGTTTCTCTAAGGAAAGTCATCACCCCACATATTTGCCTGTTCACTGTATCATGTCAATGATTTTATGACTTTATATTGCTCAAAGGGTTCCAATCCTGAAGCATTTGTTTTTATCCTGTAGCTCACAGCTTTAAAGTTTGGGCCATGAGGATCTATTTCAGATTGGGTCTGTGTCTTGACAACATGGTTCCAACCTTTAGAGCACTCACAAGAGATATTTATTTCCCCACTCCTATCCAGAAATCAACAACTTCTCCCGGAGACCTTGGCTCCTTCTCAGTTGTGGTTCACAAGGTGTGCTCAGAGGTCTCTGTGCTGTTACTTTGTGTTCTCTTAGAAAATGGATCTTAACAATATGAGTGTGTACTCACCCATGCAACACACTGTATAATTCTTAACTTTGTCACGATGCCTCTCATTCCAATTTATACCCCAGACTTTTATAACATCTTTTTCTGGCAGTGACAGACATGGTCCTCCTTAATTATAATATACTAACTTGTGCAGCCTGGGTATGTATTAAAAGCAGTGCCACAATTGCTAACACATGCACTTGTGAGAAACTAACGCAAATAGCACACTTATACAAGCTTATTTTGTCTCTTTAGCTTTACAACATGGACATACAATGATGATGTCAAGTCTAAGTTTGTTTGGTTCTTTTCTTCTCCACTCTCTTTAATGTGGATATTTGATTCATTTGTAGTATAATTCAGTTTATTTATTAAATTTTTTCCATTTTGTTTTTTCCTATACCTTGGTTGATGGCTTTTAAATTTACCTATAGTAAGATTTGCTATGGCACAATGTTTTTATAGGTTCTAACAAGCAGATAGAGTGGTGTATCTGTCTCTATATCATGACAAACGATGGTCCTGTTCCCTGGATTGTCATCTCAATATCCTTTGTAATTTACTCTGCTCTATCCATGTGTCCAGCATTTGGGACCTCTGATTCAATACAACAGGGTCTTCGGTGGACATTATTGTTGTGGAATATTGTCATTTTTGTTTTATATGGCTATTGTCCTTCAGAACTCTTAGAACTATGAATACACACAAGAGACACAAACAAGGTTGGGTCTATTAACTTCCATCATGAATCGCAAGACCCTGCTCTTCTCCAAGGGTGCATGATGGTTTCTGAGGGACAGGGATTTTTGCTTTTTTGCTTGTTTTTTCTTGTTGTTTGTTTGATTTTTTGGTGATAGAGTCACCAATAAGTTACTTATGCTTTTATAAGTAATCCCAGTTGAACCCATTTGCTCATAAATATAGACTTGGGTAGAATTATTAGTACCCTTTCTGAAGTGAGGAGTTTTGTCTCCTCAAGAAAAGTCAATGCAACACTTGGTGCCCAGATGTGGGACACAACAGAACCAAAGGTAAGTTCAGGAATGCCCTTGCATTGTCTTTGCTGTGGGTGATGACACATGCAAATGAAGCTAAGTCCTCTGAGGTTGGAGCATTCTTGAGGGCAGTCCTGACACGACCATTTTCCCTGGTGTGGATGGAATGACATGGCTTCCAGCTGCAGTCCCTTTGCATTGTGTCTGCTGTGGGTGAGATGACACACAATAAAGTCTGTCTGGTGATAGATTTTCCATAGCAGAGATGCCAGGATAGCGCCTTTTGTTTATGTGGTAGGGAACAAAACAGTAAGTACATTACCTTGATGAATGGGGTCTAAAGCTCTAGACAATGTATTATCATTCCTGCAGATAGCGCATGTGGGACAGGATTGCAAATGGGCTGTGACATCAGTTGTGTGGCTTTGCCTCTAGACCAGAAGTTCTTAAACTTGTGGGCTGTGACCCCCTTGGGGGGGTCACATATCAGATATCCTGCATATCAGGTATTTACATCATGATTCATAACAGTAGTAAAATTACAATTAAGAAGTAGCAATGAAATAATTTTATGTTTGGACATCACCACAACATGAAGAATTAAGGTATTAAGGAGTTGCAGTATTAAGAAGGTTGAGAATCACTGCTGTAGACAGACAAGCAACTGAGACAAAGGTTTTTGCCTAGAAAGGAATTACAGTGAGAAAATAAATTACAATAGGAAGGAATTACAATAATAAAAAGACATATGCAAGTTATTCTACACATTAACTTCTGAACTGACAGAAGAAGTTGGATAAAGGAATGAGATGGAAATGTTGACTTTTCCATTCATTAAGCCTGGGGGTGGGTGCAGAATGCTCTCCCTTTGAAATGATTGAATTGGTAAAGTTTTTAAAACAAAAAATGAAAGTCTCTCCCAGACTGACTCAGGAGGCTGTGGGACATGGTGGTGCATGGGGTCAGTCAGAATGCCATGAAAGCAGATAAATTGAAAACTATAACTAACTACCCTTCCATCTTTGAGACAAAGGCTGCATACTTGGAGGGAATATGAGTGAAGTCAATCTCAGATGAAAGGGTTCACATGAGACACTTCTTAGAGGCACTTAATTATCATCAGATGCAGTTCCCACGAAGAGAGGAAATAGAAGAAGGGCAGTTCCTGGAGGAAATGTGTGCGTAGGCAGCAGCATTTAGTGTCCCATTCTCTGGAATGGATAAGACCAGGCTAAGAATGAAACTAACTCATTGGGGTCTTTGAGACTGATATGGGGCCTTAGTGGATAGTTGGGCCTCATTGATTTGGAGGCAGGAGAGTTCTGGAAGACCTGAATGATGTAAACTGGCATGTAAGTTAGGTTCGTAGAGTGCTGGTGCAATCAAGAGGGATAACAAGAAAAAAACAAACAAACAAACAAACAAACAAACAAACAAACAAAAACAGACAGAAGGGCCAGTCTGTCACTTGAAAGCAAACATAACAAAGTTTGTGTCAAGCTGGGGTTCCCAGGAAAAAGGATGATACTTCAGTGCTGTGGGTTCTTGAAAATCTGAAAGCCCTGAACAGCAGCTCACGGAAGACATGCATGATAAAGCAGTGCAGGTGAAAAAGCCTAGCCCTTCCAGGGTTGGGCAGGTAGCACCCAACTCCTTGAATAACCTGGGTGCATTTCTGTTCTGCGAGAAAGCACTCTGGGTGTGGAATATTTTGCCTAGTCTACAGCCTTCTTAACGGCTAAGTATGGCTGAGAGGCAGCACCTCCAGTTGCATCATGGGAACACAGCTTGACAGGCTCATGGAGCTCTCTCAAGAGATAAACGTGGCAGGCGTGGCATGCCATGGGAATGGCCTTAGATTAGACTGAGATTCAACTAAGTTGACCTCACTGAGCCTGTCAGATGTAAGGGGATCCTTTGTGGCTCCATGAGTGCCGAAGATGAGGAGCTGGGATGACTTATGAAGAATGACTGTGGGCTGTGGAGAACTAACTGAGGTGGTGCCTATTTATGTCATTGTGCCCAACACAGCTTTTCTTTGAAAGGAAACAGTTGATAGAACCAATGGGATATTGCCAGGCTATGTTTGACCGTGTTCACATTTTACTTTGGTACCACTCTAACTGATGACTCCAGAGTGATCAGCTGGCACATGCTTGGATTTATGGGGGATAGCCCTTCAGAGCTTCCGCCTACACTTTGTGAAAGGATTCATTACATAGATGATACAGTGCTAACCCTGGAGTGTTTTACAGATTAAAAAAAAATTTTGAAAGATGTGTAAGGACACCAAAAAGAATGAGAATAGGAAGTTGGTCCCACAGGTTGCAAGGTCTTAGGTAAACATGGAATTCTTTGTGTTTGTGGTCTGCTAAGATACAGAAAACATTCAACAAGGTGAATGAGAAAAATCTCACAGTAGCATGAGCCTAGACATGTTGAAACAATGGTTAAAAGAATTTGAACAAAGGTATAAAATTTCCCATGGCTGGAAAAAAGACATGCCTAGAAGCCATAGACTATTAAATGAAAAACCCCCAGTGTCAATGGTGGGTTATCTCTTCATGGGTTGTTGGCTAGAAGTCTCTGGAGTCTCCCATAAACATAATCTCTTGCCAAGAGAGTTGGTTTTCTACCAGAGCTAGATGGCAAAAAAAAAGATATCCTACACTTTGTAAGAAACTGGGACTGTCCTGGAGGTCTGAAGGTGCTGTGAAGGTTGCTGCAGAAGAATTGTTGCCAACAGTCCTACCTGGCTGTGAAGCCTGCATGTTATACTATCAGTATGCCAGGTAAGATGTGCCTGTTGTTATAACAGTGGTGTGGTTTTTATGGGTATAATCAATTACTTTGGGGTCAGATTTTCAGGCCTGATCCACAAGAAGGAATTCACATTTGGCACCCTAATCCAGGTAAAAAGCTCATGGTTAGAGGGATAGTTGGCTTTGGTGGGGAAGTGATTTCTGGTTTGTTAAGTGAATACAGTGTACTAGCCAAATTACCTTCAACATGTTTATGTCTACAGATTGCTGTTGCTGGAGTTGGCCAAGGATGACTCTTTTTGTTAGTGGTAGTAGTTACTATGGAAACTCATAGATAGCTAAAGTGCCAAGAATAAGTGACTGTCGATGCTTAGTTCTAAATGAGTCACGATATCACTCCCTCTAAGGCTCAGGAAACATCATGGAAGAGGAAAGAATGTAAGAGCTGGAGAAAGGGGCGGACTACTTTCCTGTGGGTATGACGTGGCTATTGCTCTTTTGAACTCTTAACAACTTTTATTATCTACATATAATTCATACAAGGTGTAGCTCACTGAATTTCTGTCATAGGGCAATGCAGTGGCTCATAAGATCTCATGCCTCACTGAGAACATATAAGCAGTTCCTAGTTGCTAGGGAGAGAGACTTTTCTTCAGTAGTGTAGTGACCCATAAATTGTCCATGCAACTTCTTACCTGTAGACCTGTAGTAATCCTAGGTAAACTCTATGGTTTATCAGGTTGGACTGGTATGGAATAATTCCTTTGGTATGTCATTGGTGCCCTAGGTTGGGTTTATATACATTGTTCATTTTCCCAGGAAAAGTTAGTACAATATTTTCCATACTCAAACTGCAGTGTAGAGAGTGAAGGTGCACATAGCCATGTGGTTCTTGCTTCTTTGACTTGTCAAAATGGGTCTACTGTTGATTCATTATATTGAAATCAGTCTTTTCTTCCTTCCTAATTTTGGGTTTTGTTCCATTATGTGGATTTATCACAGTGTTTCAGTCCATTCTTCAACCCTATTTCCTACGTCATACACACATCAGTTGTTCTCAGGTTTTAATGGTTATGAGTAAGTCTGCCATAAAACCACAAACAGACATTTGTGGATGCGGACTTTGATCTCGCCAGACTGAATGTCTAACATCGAGGTTGTGGATCATGGATCAGTGTCTGCTTATCTTTGGAAGACACTGCCACACAGTTTTCCAAAGTGGCATGTCATCTTGCTTTCCCAGCCAGAAGACAGGAGAGATATGATTGTGTTAAACTCCCACAGCACTTGGTGGTACTAGCATTTTTATTTCAGTCATTGGAATAACAACGTGGTGAGGTCTCATGGAGGCTTTAGAGGCTTTTTCTAATGACCTCAGTGCTCATTGCCAACTTGTTTGGTGACATGCTGTTCAGACTGGCTGTTTTAAAAACCTGATGTAGTTTGTCTTGTCTTTCGGTTAGTAGAGTTTGTCATATATTCCAGATTCAGGGGTAATCTGTTTTATTTGTGAATATTTTAATCTGGTGTTTTTCATTCAGTTTGCTTGTTTGCTTGTTTTTTGTTTTGTTAGAGCAAAAGTTTTAAAGTTTGATAAAATCAAGCTTATTAAGTTTTAGAATGAGTGTTTGTCTAACCTCAGGTCACAAATATTTCCTCCTATATTTTCTCTCTAGAAATTTTAGTTCTAGGACTTGCATTTTCTGTCATGATATATTTTGAGTTAATTTCTGTGTATGCCGTGTGAAGTAAGATTAAAGGTGATAGTGGGGGAGGGTGTATGTGTCTTTCTTGAAGAGTTTCCATTTCACCTATGTTATCTAATTTCTGAGTCTATAATTGCTCACATTAGCTCTTAAATTATTTGTTACTGTGTTTTCCTCTTCCTATTTGTTAAAATCATTCTCTGAGTGAATTAATAACACAGTCATTACTCACTTTAGTAATATAGTATGCATTTTTTGACAATCTAACTAAAGATCATTTTGTTGTTAATGGGTCATTACACACACATACACACATTCAATAGTGTAAAAAACTTTACTTGTATATAGCTCCACTTTTCTTTCTTTTCTTTTTTCTTTTTTTTTGGAGACATGGTCCCACTATGTAGTTTTGGCTAGCCTAGAATTAGCTATGTAGACTAGGCTAGTCTTGAACTCTTAGAAATCTGCCTACCCCTGCCTCATGAGTGCTGGAATTAAAAGCCATGTTCCACCACGCCTTGCAATTTTCAGTGTTCACTGTGGGTCAATCCTGTAAACATGTACCTTTGTCACACATGAGCCCCTGAAGCATCTTCTTGGCTAAATTGAACACAGATCTGCTAAAACGTCTAAACCAGTGTTGCCCTCCAGGGCCTCTGTACTCATCCGAGTAGGGCACGACTCTGCTTTCATCTTCACTTTCTGCTCAGAGAGACTGAAAGTCAAGCAGAGGTGATGTCCCAGCGCCACCTCTGCTCCTTACCAAACACACACTGCTCTGACTTCATCAGTTCCTTTGTTTTCTGAGAAGAGCGGTTACAGATCCTGCTAGTCTGCTGTATCAGAAGTTCCACTTCCTCTTGGGAAATACTATTTTCATCCTTATGACACAATCCCAGACTGGTTTCCAAAGTATTCTTTTCAAGCAGTTTATCCTCCCACCAGCAGGGAGTGAGAATTCCCTCTGCTCTACACCTTCAGCAACACTTGGCTTTCCCGGCCAGATTTATATGCACTCTGCCGGCCTTTTTGGTTTCTGGATGCTGTCCTTAGATAAACAGATTTAACTGTGAAGAAAACTAATCCCCCACTTTCCTGTTGACTGTTGATACCCAGCCCCGAGCCAAGGAGATATTCTGTTGTACTCCCTCCCCAAATCTGTAGTTTTCCTCTTGATATTTAGGTTTAAACCTACCAAAATTTGATTTTAAGTATAAAGGAATTTATTTCTTTGTCTATGTGGGTATCCAGTTAACTTCATGTCGTTAAAATAGCAACAACAACCCAACTCTCTTTTCCTGAGTACTGCTGTCTTCAGACCTCAATCCTGTGTATTTGTCAATGACTGTTAACATTAGTCTTGCTGGTGTATTTGTGCTTTAGACAGTATGGCTGGACTTCTAACCCTATGTCTTTTAACAGACAAATAGCTTTTAATAAGTCAAAAATTCCAAAGTATAACTTAAACAACTTCTAAATTTTGTCCCTGATGTGATCCTATATGCTTTTAAAGCACTTTCTTTAGCTATAAAGCAATTCCTCATTTAAAAACAATAAAATTCTATTTTAAAGCTATGAATACAATATTCTAGAGCATGTTATGTGTTAACTGAAATTTGCATTTGGCAAACACAGGGACCTCACAGCCCTCATTTCCCTCCAGGGCTTCACAAATGTAAATACCAGCAGCAGTTCCTGAGTGATCTCATTCACATAACCGAGGTGCTGCTGTTGCGCTATCCTGTGCTTACTGGAGCTCACTGTTGGTTTTGAGTCTGATGTTCAAACACGGGCATATACAACCAGATGAAACACAAATAGCAGTTCGGAAGAGTTACAAACTTACCTTGGAAACAGCTTTATTATTAAAAATTTTTTAAAGGATATTTTATATAGAATATAATGTTTCTTTGAAAACTCTTTTTTAAAAAAGTTCAGTGGTTAAGCTATAATTGACACGTGCCAAAATTCCCTCTCTTGGAGTAGAGGTCTACACATTTTGACAAATGCTTCATACTCTGTTCCCATGCCCACCATTAAGATTTAAAAATTCCATCAACCTCTTCATCCCCCTTGATGGTGGGGCACTGCTCCCGCCTGTGCTCCAGGAATCTATTCGGCAAATCTGTCTCTGTTGCTTCTCTTTCCAGGATGATGGGACTGTGCCCCATAACAGTTGTGGAGTCCGGCTTGCTTAATTTAGAGTGCATATTGAGGTAGATCTCTCTCTCTCTCTCTCTCTCTCTCTCTCTCTCTCTCTCTCTCTCGTCGCTTTTCCCCCACTCCTCTTCCCTCTCCCTCCCTCTTTCTCTCCCTCTCTTTGCTTCCTGCTGCCATGAGGTGAGCATGTTTGTTTGGACACGCGCTCCTACATCGATGTTCTGCTTTCCCCTAGACACAGAAGAACAGAGCTGAGTAAATCATAGACTGAAACCCCGGAAGCTGTGAGCCCAAACGCGGCTTTCCTCTTTTGAAGTTGGTCCCCTCAAGTGTTCTGTCACAGGGACACAAAGCTGACTACAACAACGATGAAGCTGTTTACTGCAAGAAAATGACGTAATGACGTTTGTTACTGGCCCTTTACCAAGAACACTTGCTTTACCTGCTATTTGATTTTAATAATGTGGCAAAATTCATTGGGAATTTTTATGAATACCAGTGTTTGCTACCAATGCCACTTTTCAAATTAAGAAAATTCCCTTCCACTTAAAATTTGTTGAGATCTTTTAAATTTACACAAAGAATATTGATTCTTCCCTACATACTGGTAAAAGCCTAGGTGTAGACACGGGGAAGGCCAGCTTCTAGATAAAGCTGTTAAAACATTGAGCTTAGTTTCACGCTTTGGGGAGTTGTTGTGGACGTTGGAAAAGGCAGGCAGGTTAGGCCTACTGCTTTAAGAGTAACTGAGGTGATGAATGGGAATTTGAAACTGAGCCAGCAGATAGGCATGGCTCAGCAGAGAGGGGAGGTGACTATGGCCAGGGTGAGAGGGGATCCGTGCATCAGATCCGTGCATCAGAGGACCCAGTGAGCGTGTGAAGTCGGTGTAGCTGGAGTGAAAGCGAGAAAGAGCAAGCACATGTGATCAAAGTCGGGGCAAGACCGGGAGTTCTCAACTTCGCTTGCACATTGGGAGATTCTAGGGGTGGAAGGTGGAGGGGTGTTTGCTTTTTACAAGGATAGATGTTTAGGCCTTACTCATGGCCATTTAAAGTACAATTTGGAAGGGAGTGGGTTGCAAATGAGTTAAGAAAGGGCCTGGAAAAACAATGAACTGGAGCACAAATGACTGACTAGGGCACCTGCCCATAACACGGACATAGAAGAAAGAGCGGCAGGAAGTTGAGCTGGTTTGGGGGAACCTGACTCTCAAGCAGGTCTAACGGAGGTCAGGAGGACTGGCGAACCATCAGAAAATAACCAGTTCTGTAGGTTTTTAAACCTGTAAGGACACCTGACTATTGCAAAACTGAGCTTGCCTCTGTCCACATGTTGGGGCTGCCAGACAGCTGACAGCTAAATTTGGGGCTCACTGCTGCGAAGTGTGCATGCCGTCACTGATTTCCCACGCTCACGTTAGTGCCTTCTCTCCTCTGCTCTTATTCAAATTCATTACTTGCTTTCAAAGTGCATTTTATATTGGGATGGTAGGAATCTACATATTTGATATAGGGTAAATTATAGATAAATTCTTCGGAAAGATTTCTTTCGTGTGTGTGGGTACATATATCATTCATGTGCTTGTGGCTGTCTTCCTCTATAACTCTCTACCTAACTTTTTCAATCTAATATGAGTTTTGTTCAGAGGTCTCTTTTAAAAATGCTTTTACTAATTATTTGAGAATTTCACACAATATATTTTGTTCATATTTATTTCCCTCCCAGATCCTTCCAGAATCTAGATTCTACCCCACCTTTCTTTCCCCCAACTTTATGTTCTCTCTACCCCACCTTTAATCCTCTCTCTCTCTCTCTCTCTCT
>LOJH01004770.1:49185-63821 GCA_001685095.1 Ellobius talpinus
TCTCTCTCTCTCTCTCTCTCTCTCTCTCTCTCTCTCTCTCTCTCTCTCAAGTCATGGGATCCAGTTTCTGTTTTGGGATTGGCCAACTGCTCCTGGACACAAGACCTGCCTTAGAGCATGGTTGATATACTAGGTGCCACCCATTGGAGGGAATTGACTTTCCCTCTTTCAGTGGCCATCACTGCCAATAGTCTCTCAGATAGGGATGGTACTTTACACCCACGTCTGCTTCTACACGCTCGGATTTTGTCTGCCGGGAGTTTGAGCAGATCTTGGGCACATTGTCATAATGGCTTCTCACTTTGGTTTTGAGAAAGGGTCTCCCATTGACCATGGAGCTCAAATATTGGCTAGACTGGCTGGCCAGCAAGCCTCTGAGATTGTCTGCCTCTTCCCTCCCCCACCCTGCCGTGGGGGTACAGGTGCACACAGCTGATGTTTTACATGGCTGTTAGGGATCCAAATTCAGACTTTCCTTGTACTTTACCCACTGAACGTCTCCCCAACCCCAGAAAAGTTGCTTTACATTGTAAAATAAATTATCTGATCCTCCATAACTAACTTCTCTAGTGCATTAAACATAGTCTCTGTGTCATTTTTCACAAATGTACTTATTATGAGGGAGAACTATTCTGATTTAACCTTATTTTTCTTGGGCAGGTAACAGAACATATTCAAGTAAGGAAAAAAGAAACAATTTTACATAACCTCTTTATGGTAAATAATATATTTGGTGACGCACAGCATTGCTTCCTTCGTTTCTGATAGTTATGTCTGCTGAGTTTCACACTAACTTAGCCTAGACTGGCACAGAAGGACCGTTTACTCAATTAACCTCAACAGCCTCAGATGACACTTTCAGTGCTTGGTTTGGGCCCAGTTATATGTAGGTTGGTCTGGTGGATTATAGCAAGATTTAGAAGATTTAGTCAGTTTGCCTCAGATGTTGGTTGAGAGCCAAGTGCAGATTGTGTGCCGGGTTGCGTGGCTCTGCTATTTGATCAGACATGGTAATACTCTAACCTATGACTTCTTACTTCTCTCTCTCTCTCTCTCTTTCTCTTCCTTCCTTCCTTTTATCTTTTCTCTCTGTCATCTCTTTACATTTCTTCTTTTCTTGTTATACAGAACCACTTTATTCTAATTAGAAATAAAACATCACATGGCTGGTTTAAGGACCCCAGTCTTTGTAAACTTCTGTTTTATCACCTATGAAACTTGGACTGCAGGAGCACATGCCTCATAGAGATGGGGCCAGAAATCACATCACGCATTCAAAGCGCTAACAGCCATGAGCAGCGTATAGTAAACTCTCTGTCGATGTTCATTTGAGAAGTTGAGCTCTCACTCTGATCTTGGTACTGCATGGCATTGTTCTAGCCAGTACGATGCATTTGTAGCTTCTCCCTGAAAAAGGCCAGTTCCTTCGGAGTAGTGGATGGATCTCTGTCATATCTTACAATGCCAAGTACAGTAGGCTCAGCAGTTAATTTAGGTTTCTGGCTCTGTGTCACCACAAATGCCACTGGTGTGACTGAGCCAACGCGATTCAAGAATTTTCAGGAATTCTCCAGGCAACTTCCTGTAAAAGTTTACAGTCTGGCTTCCCAGATCCTCCTGCCTTCAACCGTTTGTCAGTTGCCCTTTTTAGATTCTCAGTTCCCTTCTGAGTTCCCAAATGGAATTACTGCTTCCATGATGCCTCCAGGATGTGCGTATTTGGGATGTTAGGAGTCTTTTCAAAGCTGTTTTTTTCCCCACTGCATTTTGGCCTATAGCACGGATGAGGCACGTATCTTAGTGATTTCTCCAGGAGCACTGTCCCTGTCATTATCAATGCTCTTGGGAATCCCCAGTGCTGTGAGGCTGATTTCCCTTCTGCCCCTGCTTAATGGAATATTCCTGTGGGGGATTTTTCCTCATTTTCAGGGCATGTGAAACTTTTTGTTCTGTTTTTCTACACCAACAAATGTTACCATCAAATCCCCAAGGCAGATGCATTGTTCTGTGGCTTTGGATTTGACCCACGTTCACAATCATCGCTCCAGAAAAGTTAGGGAGATTCTATTTATAAGGAACGAGGTGAGGCTTTCTCGGGCTCTGAACAAGGCAAATCTGGGGCTAGTGAGAGACAGGGACAGATTTGGCTAATGAGGAGTGTACTTCCCAGAAACCCCATGTCTGTTCACAATCAGGTATAGAAATGGGGGGTGGGGAGCACTGTTTTCTAAGATGAAAACCTATGTCACTAAGACGGCCAGCCCAGGTATTAGGGGTGTCTTCCCTCTCAGCTATCCTGACACTTCAGCCATTTTAATAGTATTTTATGCCCCATAACTGAACCTGAATTCTGACACCAGGGGAGACAGTTTGTCCACGACTCTGACTCAAAGCACGCTGTTTTCTTGATAATTGTGCTCTTCAATCAGTCTCTTAAAAATAATAGCTCAGGCTTTTGGTTTTATCAAAAGATTTTATAGCTCACTGAATTCATTCATACTGTCTCTGCAAACATTTTTTTAAATAGAAAAAAAATATGACTTATCTATTTGGTTTAAAAACTCACAGTAAAAAGGAATGTAAGTGAGAATACGGGAAGGCCTTTCTTCCACTCTAGCTCTCCACTCCTTCCAGGCAGCCAGTTCTGAGATAGACATGGTAACGGGTTTGATTTGCATCCTTCTGGAACATTCCCAGTCATGGAAGCATATATACGAATCTTCATTCCGTGCTAGCGTGTGTCTTGTTTTCCCATCCATCATCTCTTCCCATGGCAGCACTTTCTTAAGGCAGGTGAGCCAGTGTTTTGTGTTTTGATTTAAGGAACAACAAGAAGCCTGGCATCATTTTTTGCCTTCTGCTCTAACCAGCCACCAACTGCCCCACCTGGAGAGGCCTCCTGTGGTGTAATTATGGTGGCTCTGGGAAGTTCTCTGAGTTTCACAACACCTCCTTCCTCCTGGCATCTCCAGGCCTGTGAGTCCTTGATTAGACCTGCCTAGCTTTGATTTTTAGCTTTGCCCACCTGCTCCAACGCAAATCACCTTGGGAATCTTGGATTTCATCCCATTCTTAGGACCAGTGAATTTCTGAGACATTTTCCTGGGAATGCATTTAGCTGTGATAGGAAATGTTCAAAACTAGGGGCTCTGTGAAGTGGGGATTGTGTGTGACTTTATCACTGGGGAGATGCAAACAAATGTCGGCTCACTTTAGGTAGGTAACCGAAGGCAAATCACATTACTTTGTCCTGACCTATAGGAATATGGGTGATGGGATCTGTAGCAGATATGACTCAAAGACAGCGCTATCAACAAAAGCCCACCCTAGCATGGGTGCCTGCCCACAAAAGCTGGAAACCAGGAGTTCCCTGTAGAATTTGCAGAGAAGTTGGAGACTGTCTTTTCCAGGGAGCTCAGCTGGTCTCTGCTGCTTCTAGGTAGCTTGGTTGGTCCCAGAGTGTCTCTTGGTATTTCTTACTGCTTACAGAAGTGTGAGGATCCAGGGACCTAGTGAACCTACCCAGGGACCAACAGAAGCTGTTGAGTCGTTTACTTCATGAGTGTTAAGGCACTTCCTTGCAGGATGGAATGTTTCACCTCCCTTTAGAACACACGGTGGATCTTAAAGAGCTTCCTTCCCTCCAAGATGGAATGTTTTATTCTCAGAGGAAATTGTTATCCAGCAGTGAGCATGGGGATGTGAGGGGAGAAAGGACAGTTAGGGGTCTCTTCCTAGACACTCCTTAGATTTTCCCCCATAGTCAGGTCGCTGGCTACTAAGGCCGCTCATGGCAAATGGTCTCGTTATGGTAAGACAGGGTACACAGGGTACACTTCTTTTTTGTTTTTCATTTATCACAGTGACCCTTAAGAGCCCTAGCAAGAAAATCTTGACCTTATTGAAGTCTCAAGAGTTCTCACCTCTCTGGAAATAGATCTCACTGCTAAGTGGAAAAGAGTTGTGATTCTTGTTTATGCGGCTACTTATTGAGAACTTCCTGAATGCCGGGCATTGGATTGGACAGCTCTGCATAGTTATTTTTATGCATTCCATACAATGGACCTACTGAAACTGAAGGGGAAATGGGGCAAAGCTTCCTGCTCCACTTGCTTTTAGTTGTTAAAAGCCCTGGAGGTCAGGCAGCTGAGCAGTGTACCATTCATTTCCCACCAGCTTTGCTATAGATGTGGGTCTGACAGGCAGGTCAGGAAGACAGGGGGTGCCTGGCTGCTTTTCAGGAAAGCCACTGCTTTCTGTCTTAATCAAAGTAGTTGAAGCCTCTGACCCTTCACTTGCATGTCATATTGATGGTCCCTTTTGATGTCTAAAGGCCAAAACATCTACCCTTCTATGAGCTGATGTCAATGCTTTCTGAATACATTCTCATGAAGGGCTGCAAAGATCATTACACAAATGAAGATCATTCACTCTCCTTTCTTTGGGTCACCTTTCTTTGGGTCCCAGATCTCCATGTTCTTTATTCCATAAATCATTCTCTATCAATTACCCCTTTCATCATTTCAACAAAATACTAAACAAGAACTTAATGCAAGAAGGATTTATTTCAGCTCTGAATCTGAGGGTCTAATTTGTCACGGGCAGGAAATTTTGGAAGTCAGAGGGGTCTGTGGCTATGGCTGTGGCAACAGAAGCATCAGGCTGTTTGCTGTCATCTCTGTGGATCAGGAACTGGAGAGAGGGCAGGGGGTGAGGTCAAACAATGTACAACAAGGTCCACCTGCTAGTGACCCACTATCTCTAGTGAGGTCCCACCTTCTAAAGGTTCTACAACCTCCCCAAACTGTGCCACCAGCTGGGAACCAAGTGTTAAAACACAAGAACTTGTCAGGGAGATTTTGCATCTGAACCATAGAGTTCTTAAACCTTATCCTTGAGAAGGTTGGTACTTACTCTTTTGCTTCTGCCTTGTAAGTAAATACTTCTCTTTTGTAATCCAGACAGTTCAGTGATGAGTTGGCATATGGTTCAATGGGCAAAATAGGTCACACTGAGTTGTCATTACCCTTAATTTACCAATAGTGGTAATGATAGCAACAACAACAAAACCCCCTAAGGATCAGAATGTTTAATTGCTTGAGGTAGTCAAAGATTGAGTTGGTATGTGATTGTCTCAGGATTAAAAACTGCACTATGGTCCCTCTTTGGACCCATGAGGTCAATGGAGGGGCTGTCTTGAGGTGTATCAAGCATGGGTAGGCACTGCTGGAGGCTGGAGGAGAACAAAGACTGTAGGTGAGCACGCTACATCACTGGGCATGAAGAGGGGCTAAGTATGCAAAGTCAATGTACACACAAACAGGAGGGCAAACCACAAGGAAGGATGATGTGTCTTCAGTGGGCAAAGGCAAGAAGAATGAAGCATTGCTATGTTAGCATGTGTGGAAGTGGGTGATGGTGGTTGTTGACATCATTGAATCCATTTATCTGGGTGCTTGTTGGCTTTCCATTCTTATAACATATACCCGGGATATACAATTTTTAGAGATAAAAGGTTTAAGCGTAGTTCATGGTTTTGGAAGTTTCAGACAATGGTCAGTTGGTCTCATTGCTTTTGGGGCTGTGAGGAGGTAGCATTCATACAGGAGTGTGTGGTGGGAGCAAAGGTGGCAGTTGGGAAACGAAAGGGAGAAATAAGAAAAGATCAAAGGTGAGTAAGAACCTGCCCCTTGAGGGCACATCCCAACAACCCGAGACTCAGCATTCTCTGCCTCTTAAAGAGTCCTCACTTATCAGTGGGGAAGGTCAGGGACATGTGTTAAACACATGGGGCCTTTGTAGGATATTCCAGATCCAAACGAGCAACAGGTGATGTATTGATCTGAGAACATCAGATCATTTAACTCCACCAGTCTTAGAAGAAGGTGCTATTGTTGACGCCTTTTTATAGAAGAATAACTGGGCCATAGAAAGAAAACCTAGCTTGCTATACACCCTGGAGTTAGTAAATGCAGGGTCTGGTTTGGAAATGAGCCTGCATTTACATGTGAGCCTATCTATGTCCTTAAGCTGGACCTTTTGCTTGTACATTTTTCTTTTCTTTGTATCCCAGTAGAACATCTTGCAGAATATATGTTAAAATAAATATTTAAAATATATTTTAAACCGACATGATGGTCCATGGTGGGTGTGTCACACACATGTGGAAGTCAGAGGACAACTTTCAGGAATCATTCCTTCCTTTCCAATATGTAGGTTCCTGGGATGGAGCTTCGATTTCTCAGACTGGCGGCAAAAGCTTTCACCCACCAAGTCATCTTGCCAGCTTATTTTAGTTATGAGATGGCAAGTGTCTTGAGCCAGGGGAAGGCATGCTTTCTATGCCTTTGATGAATAGCACAGTGCCATGACATGGCAGATGCTTCATGTATGTTTCTTGCATGACTCTTGAGCAACATTCCTCTTTGGCCTCCCAGTGGCATTATAGGCTGTTCAGAGAACCAGGTGACCCAGGACACTGCAGTGCAGGCTCCTGGGTCAGAAGAACATTGCTTATTGGATGCATAGGGCTCAGAGCTGCTCTGTGGGTCCTCACATCTGGGCTGGGTGGCCTATGCTGTTCTCTGGATAGCGGTATTGTTTTGACTGTGGTGACATCAGTCTTGCAAAAAAGCATCTCTCTGCTCTTCTTTTGATTCCAGCGGTACTATCGATGGTTGACTCTGCTCATCTTATGTTTAGAGCTCAGGACAGGCATCTATTGGTGGTGTTTGTCACTATCTGGGGCGAAGTGTCCTTCTTGCAACTTCTTAGCCCATTACAACTTTTATATATGGTCCAGACATGGAGTCCTGCCCATGGTATAGTTGATCTTGGCAGAATCTGGAATGTTTGTGGGATTTTATGCATGGACACAAATATTCAGTGCAGTCTCTACTTTGTTTAATGTCCAGCTTATGCATTTTGAAATTATCAAAGCTAGTTTAAATATGCAGACAGAACTCCATCCAGGGAAGCAGATCAGTGCCTTGCTCAGCTATCATCAGAGAAGCTTTCTCCTACAGCCGATGAAAACAGAGACCTATAGCCAGACATTAGAGAAAGAGTGAGTGATCTTGAAACTCTCAGCCCTAAATGGGGTGTCTCCATTAAATTCCTCCCCGCAGGGCTCAGGGAATCCCTCAGAAAAGGAAGTGAAAAGAGTGTAAGAGCCAGAGGAGATGGAGGACACCAAGGAAACAAGGCTCTGTAAATCAACAGGACTAATGAACTCACAAAAACTGAGGCCGCATGCACTAGGTGTGCATGGGTCTTTACCATTTGGGGCCCTAGAGCTGAAAGAAGTGTGTTATGGAATATTCCTTTACACTATGTGAAGATGTATCACTGTGATTGGTTTAATAAAAAGCTAAACAGACAAGAGCTAAGCAGGAGGTATAGCAGGGACTTCCGGACAGAGAGCTCTGGGAAGAAGAAAGGCAGATTTGCCGTTAGTCGGACACAGATAGAGGACAGATAAAAGCCATGAGTCATGTGGCAACACACAGATGAATAGAAATGGGTTAATTTAAGTTATAAGAGCTAGTGATAAAAACCTAAGCTTTCGTAATTAATAATAAGTCTCCATGTCATTTTTATGTGTGTGTGTGAGCTGGTGGCCCAAAGAAAAATCTGGCTGTGGAAGTAAGTGAACCCATCCCATCCCTCATCCAGAATCTATCTCCAATTGATAACCACTTGAAAATGAAAATTTAGTCTCCTCCAAGGGAGTCTTACTATGGAAACAAGCTACTCTTAAAGGATAGACTGCATGCCCATTGGTAGAGGGCCAACAGGAAATGAACTCAGAGCCATCTTTGGAGGTTCCTTGTCTCATAATGTTTTCAGGGATCTTCTCTTTAGGCCCTTTGCATATTGATTATAGCTTTCAGTTTAGTGTTTTTGTGGGATTCCTGAATATACAAATGAGTGGGTCTCTTTTTTGTGCCTTCTCTTGGGCTCTTTTCCTTCTGCATATTTGTCTCATTCCAAAGTATTTCTTTTTATTATATATATATATTATTCCATAAAAGCCTATTTATTTTCCAATGGGAATCATAAAGGCGGTAGTTCCAGATGGGAAGGAAGAAGTGGGGAGGAACTGGGAGGAATAGAGGAAGGGGAAACCATAATCAGGAAACATGATGTGAAGAAAAAAAATCTATTTTCAATAAAAATAAGAAAAAAGATTGATTTTAGTAAGATGACTTTAAAAATGTATTTAAATATAACAATAAAATAAATATTCAGTGATGTGGGGTGCCCTTCTGTATGCTGTGAATATGTTTTATTACCACTGGTTAATAAAGAAGCTGATCTGACCTATAACCAGGCAGAATGGAAATCTTAACAGAGTTACAGGGAGCAAAAGGGGAGGAACAGGGAGACACCAGCAGCCATCAGAGAAGCAATATGTGTGATAACACCACGGCCATGTGGCAATACATAGGTAAATAGAAATGGGTTCATTTAAGATGTAAGAGCTGTCGCCTCCTGTCTTATATTCCTTTCTAGGGCTGAGATTAAAGGTGTGCGCCATACCACCCAGTTTCTATGGCAAACTAGTGTGGCTACTGGTATTAAAGGTGTGTGTCACCACTGCATGCCTGATCTGTAAGGCTAACCAGTGGGGCTGTTTTAATCTCTGATCTTCAGACAAGCTTTATTTATTAAAAAACAAATGAAATATCACTAGATTTCCCCCTTTGTCTAAAAAAGGCTATAACTAATATAAGAAAACTATATACAATAAGTATATAGACTATATATAATATATAAAGGCTATATATAATATATAGACTATATATAATATACAGGCTACATATAATATATATAGACTATATATAATATACAGGCTACATATAATATATAGACTATATATAATATACAGGCTATATATAATATATAGACTATATATAATATACAGACTATATATAATATACAGACTATATATAATATACAGACTATATATAATATATAGACTATATATAATATACAGGCAATAAATACATCAACAATACATCTAGTCCATTTGCATTTGACAAATTCAGAGAAAATACTTATCTATCCTCTTAGTGAGTCCAAAGTTTTGTACCTGATTTATTTTCTTTCTTAACTTGCTTTATGCCTCAGATAAACAAAGAAAGCTGTAACTAAAACTATCTAGCCTTCAACTCCATCAGAGACCCAAGAAGAAACTAATATTAACTGAGTAAGCAGGAAGTGCAAGCAGGTGACTTCAAAAAAAATGTGAGAAATGACAGAAATAACTGGCTGCCTGGACAGTTCCCCAAAGTTCTTCTGCAACATTGAGGCATCTATTTTCAGCCTACAGGCCTAGCATATCCGATAGACTTTTCTGTGAAACAGGATATTCTGAAGGGCTATTCCTCCTTGTCTTGACAATGTTTGACAGCCACTTTCTTTTGTTTCCTGCTTGGCCAATTATGACCCCATACTGTCGGCAGCCAAGACAAGGACATTTTCTAACCCAGTGGTTTACTTTTGCCACAAAGAAAGTAAACTCCATGTGGAGTTTCTTCAGTGCCCATTATCTTCTCTGAAGTAGATTGGTGCTGCCAGAAGCAGACATGTTTCATTGTCATAAAAAATAACCTAGGTTATTAAAACATCTTAAATGCCAAAATCTGTAGATCTCTAAAGTGTTTGCAGATGACCTGTCTGTCTAAAATATACCTTTATTTGACCTTAAAAACATACCAAATGTGACTGCAAGTTTGATTATAATAGGTGACTAATTACTAACCTGTATTTCCTTATTATCCTANCCCATTATCTTCTCTGAAGTAGATTGGTGCTGCCAGAAGCAGACATGTTTCATTGTCATAAAAAATAACCTAGGTTATTAAAACATCTTAAATGCCAAAATCTGTAGATCTCTAAAGTGTTTGCAGATGACCTGTCTGTCTAAAATATACCTTTATTTGACCTTAAAAACATACCAAATGTGACTGCAAGTTTGATTATAATAGGTGACTAATTACTAACCTGTATTTCCTTATTATCCTAAACCATTGGTAATAATACCTTTCAGAGACTAGAAATTTGCATTACATTGTTAAATGAGTTGTCTAGGGACCATACCTTGAACAAGAGTAGAAATGTATATACAGTATGTTTTAACAAAATTAATCTCAAATTTGTATCAAGAGACAAAATATTTTACAGTATACAAAAGTCCAATGCAATATAAAACATTTAAAACTAATATTTGGTTTTAAAAAGTAGATTCAATAATCTACCTTTTTATCTTATCACGTGTCCTCAGCAGACACTGCTGGTCTTGCCTTTTAGTTGCTCCAGACAGTTTCTCTGAATCTGACTCTTTTATGGAGCTGTACTCTGGGGCAACTGTGCTAAGCTTGAGGAGGGAGAAGAGTCTGAGAAGAAGGGAACTTCTTTCTGCCCAGTCTTAGGGGTCTCCAGGCAGAATGTGATGCTCAGCAGAATGAGGGTTGATGGGTACCTGACTGGTAACTGGGGACTCTGTCTACAGTATAGTGACCTCATGGAAGCCATTGTGTAGCTACCACAGAAGTGTCTGCTGTAGGAAAACTGGGATGTCTCCTCTGGAACCTGCTCCTGATTGGCCCTACAGTCTCCTGCTCTGGTCATGGCCTAGTCAAATTCTAAGATTATATTTCTCTCAGATGTCCTGGTTACAGGGACCTCAGTCCTTGGCCAGTGGCTGAAGTTCCTGCTGGAATCTTCCTTCCAGAGTGAATGTTTGCTGGTGCTAGCCTAGCAGTGGACTCTCTAGATTTGTTCTCAGATCTTTGAACCCTGGGCTCATCAGGCTGCCTCATGTCATCTTTAGGGAATAGGGGTTAGGTACCTAGCTTGCAGAGGAGCAATAGGAAGATGGTTTAGGGATGACCAACACCCTGATCTGGGAATCTTTTCTTCCTGATGGGCACAACTTGGACCTCTCTATCTCCCCTACTACTGTGTTGGGTGCATGATTAGGAGCAGCATAGGTTTGTGTTCCTTCAGGGCCTTGCCTACCTGGCTACATTACCCATCCCCGTGACTTTTGTGATCTGTTTGCATCATAATCTCCCTTAACCTTTCCCCCAGCAGCTGGCTGTCATCTCAGGACAGACACCATCCTTCCCGCCCCCACCCAAATGCACCATCACTTCTAATGGAGGACAGATGGGAGCCTGCTGACATTTTAATAACATTGGATGATTCTGAGGATCAAAGTGGAGAAAAAAATACTTAGGATGCTACTATACCAGCTCAGGAATGACATGATCTTAGTTTGGACAAATGAGAGAGTCTAGTGGAGTGTAAGAGTGGTTAGGTTAAAAATATCTTTTGAATAAGATCAAAGTAGATTTGCTGAGGACTGGTTAGGGAAGGACACAAAATCAAAGATGACTCCAATATCCACCTCTAGAAGAATGAAATTAGATTCATATCTCTTACCTTGTACAAAAATCAAATCAAAGTGAATCAAATACCTTAATTTAAAACCTAAAAATTATTGAAGGCAATTTAGAAAATAAACTTTAAGATATAGGTGTAGACATGAACTTTCTGAATAGAATTCCAATAGCATGGGAACTAACCATAAGAATTAACAAACAGAACTACATGAGATTAAAGTTTCTGCATAGCAAGGAAAACTATCAACAGAGCACATAGACACACATTACAGAATGGGAGAAAAATCTTTGCCAGATATGCCAGATTGGGGGCGGGTAATATATAGAATTTAAAAGGACTGCAAAAAATTAAACACCCCCAATTGCCAGTTGATAAATGAGATAATGAAAAGGAGAGTTCTCAAAAGAATAAATGCAAATGACCAATAAATATTTGTAAAATGTTCACCATCCTTAGCTCTCACAAAAATGCACATTTGAACTATTTGAGATTCCATCTTACCCTCATCAGAATCTCAAATATTGAGGAAACAAATGCTGGAGAGGATGTGGGAAGAGAGATCTAGTCACTGCTGGTTACAGTATAAACTAGTACAGCCATTGTGGAAATGAAGGTGGAACTTTCTTAAAAAAATAAAAATAGAACTTCCATAGAATTCAGTTTTACCTTTCTTGGGCATGCACCCAAAGAACTCCATACCTTGCAGCAGAGATACTGTCTCATCCATATTTATCGTTGCTCTACTTTCAATAATGAAGAAATGGAAGCAGCTTAGATGTCCATCAGTGGATGAGTGGATGAATAATGGATAATGAAAATGTGGGATATGCAGACAACAGAATTTCATTCAACTCTAAGGGAAACTGGAACGATGAAATTTGCTAGGGAATAGATGGACCTGGAAAGTGACTACATTTTTAAGGGAGGTGACTCAGACCTACAAAAAAAAACCCCACATATTCTGTTTCATATGCAGAACCTAGCTTTTAATGTATATATGTGTGCATTTAATTGGTTTTGAGAGTGGATATAAGCTACGAAAGTAGAAAGAAGGTAATGAGAATGGAAAAAGAGGCCTTGAGGAAAAGAGGGACGAAGGGACCCCAAGGCAGAGATGTGGAGGATTAAGGAAAGTACAGATGGAGGAGATCTCAAGGTTGGCACTGGATGTTTTTAGCTTTAGACTTCCTCAACTACCCCACAGACACAGGTCCGGCAACCTGGAGCCCAGGGGAGAATGAAGTGGGCTTGGTGGTATTTGAGGGTCTGTGGCTTGTTTCCAGTTCCCTATTGTTCTCAGTAAAGAACGGGAGAGCTATGAAGGATTAAGACCATGTGAGTTTGCAGATAGACAGAGATCTGAGAATAAAGCCAAGGTTGTGGAAAGTCCTGGAGATAATGAAGGCCTGGAAATTTCCCACTATATCTGGCACTGTCAATGCTTTTATGATTTAATGAGACAAGCATTAGTTGGCAGGGGCCGATTTGGAGTGGGCGGGTGAGAAGAGGTGGTGGGAATACAGGTGAGCGCTGTATTCCCTGCATGCGCTCCAGAGGAGTTTTGCTGTTGATGGGAGCTGGGAAATTGCTGGAAGTTGGAGTGAAAGGGGGAAAGGGAGATTTTAAAATACTTTTCTGGAATATCTTTTTAATTGAATTTAATAACTTCCTTTTCAACATCTTGATTGAGATATACTTTACATACCATAAAATTTAAACACTTGAAGTGTGCTATTTGGTGATCTACCAAATTGTGCAACCACTGCCATAAACCAGATTTGGAACACTTCCACCACCCCCAATAAAATCCTTTGCAGCCATTTATAGTCAATCCAGTTCCCTCCCCCTGCCTCTGGCAAATGCTAATCTCCATTTTGTCTCTGTAGGCTTGCCTTTCATGGGAGTCTCATAAAATAAAGCCATGTAATGTTTTGCCTTTTTCAGTAGGCTTCTTCAAGCACTTCATGCGTTCAGTTCACCCAGTAACATGCAGCTCACTCCTGTTGCAGTGATTATGAGTACATTGTTCACTTGCATTGCCAAGTCGTGTCTCCTGTAAGACTCCACCATATTTATGCATCCACTCACCAGGTGACGGGCATTTGGCTGGCGGAGGATCAGCCTTTAAGGTGGGGATCATATTCAGCCGCTGGGGGTTCAGCAGAAAGATACTACAGCTTGGGAGGCTTAAATAATAGAACTCGTTTCCTTATTGTTCTAAATGTTGGAAATTCAAGATCAGGGAGTTAGCATAGTCAGATTCTGGTGGCAGTCGCTTCATTGGTTTGTGACTAGCCATCTTCCCACGTGTCCCCAGATAGAGAACAATGACTTCTAGAACATTATTGTATAAGGATATCTATCCCATAGGCCCACTGTCTTGGCCTCCTTTAACCTTAATTATTTCCTCAAAGGCCATATCTCTAGCTAGAGTAATGTCATAGCTAACAAAACATCTTTGACGTAGTGTTGACTGAGAGTGATAGAGTACAAGGTTTCTCCACTTCAACTATGGATTTTTGGGTCAAGTAACTCCTTACTGTGGAGTGGAAAGTGTCCTGGGAATTGTAGAAGATTTAGCAGTCTCCTTGACTGCGGCATGAGTTTGAATAGGTCAGAGTTGGTTGTTTGAAACCCTTAGGCTGGTCCTCTCTAACCTTACAATGCAATGCTGAAATTGGTTCTGCGCTAAACTCCTCTGTCTGGATCTGACTATCTCTATGATCTGTTTATTAAGTTTTTCTAAAACTTGCATCTCAGCACTCATACTAACGAACTTTTCTGTGAAAAAAAAACAAAAATAAGAAAACTAATAATGTTTAGAACTGACATTACGTAAGTCCCAACTAAATTAGTTATCCTCTCATTTAGTTTGTTCCATTTGCAAACTGTCCCATGTATTATCTTACAGAGACCTAAATCCCTCCATAGTAATAGTGTTTCCCACTTTTTAGTGTAGGAAAAACTGTCTCTTTTAACTAATTCCTCCCTTTAGGAATTCCCAATTGTCTTACCAAATGTGCCGACAATGCACTGTGAGGCCTAGCGTCTGAGCAGAGAACACTGGGCGGTGAAGAGCCTGGCTGAAAACAGCTGTGGATGCTAGCGTAGCTGTGAGCTACACTAGCAACGTAGCAATGTAGGAGAAGGGGTGTAGGGAAAGCCCCAACCCATGGTGTGTGTGTGTGTGTGTGTGTGTGTGTGTGTGTGTGTGTGTGTGTGTG
>LOJH01004770.1:63887-87766 GCA_001685095.1 Ellobius talpinus
GTGTGTGTGTGTGTGTGTGTGTGTGTGTGTGTGTGTGTGTGTGTAGGGGGAGCATGTTTGGCAGGGGCTGCCTGAAGGCAGAGCCAGCCGGTATAGGGTAAATCCTGTGGCATTTGGAGCCCAGGTGCTTCTGGAGTTTTAGTGGCGTCTGGAGATGGTTTCGGAGAGGCTATAACAGGAACCCCCCTGTTTTCAGGGGGGAAAAGAAAAGAAAGCCTAGCCAGGTGGGCAGGGGCCCCACATGCAGCTCCAGCCTGTGCTGGTAGCTACAAAGCCACAGACCAGTGGCTTTTTTGTGAATTCCTGCCTTTAAATTGGGCGCCAATATCTAGCACAAGTTCTAATAGATCAAAGTTGGTTGTTTCAAAACCTTAGCTATCCTATCAGGCCCTGGCACTATGATCCCAATTTTGACAACCAAAAATATACTGAAGTACGGGCGATTTGGGGATGAGGGAGCAAATACATATTCAGTTTGAGAGCCAGCGATGAAACAGAAAGAAAACTAATGGTGTAAGAGAGAGAAGTGGGGCTTGGGTCGGGAGTAACTCAATAGCAGAATGTGTGTTTAGCATGTACAAGGCCATGGGCTTAAAACCCTAGCATTACTGTATAAAAACAAAATACAGATAAAGGAGGGGCAGGAAAGGAGGGAAGAAGTGAAGGAGAAAGAGAAAAAGAAAGAGAATCAATCACAAGGGCAAACGCCTCAAATCAGCAGGACATAGAACAGTGACTGGTCCTAACTGGCACTAGGGAGACTGCTTCTGTCCGATGGAACTCAGAGATAGGATGGGTGATTTACTGGTGAAACGGTGTCCTATTGTAACCTTTTACAATTATTCCGGCACACAGTTATATGTATTTGTGGGACATCATGTAATGTTTGCTATGTGTGGTATGATGTTCCAACTGGGGCAATGACTTCATCGGTCACCTTACATGTTAATTATTGTTTTGTGGTGAGAACATTCTAAATCCTACCTTGGAGCTATTTGAAATACATGATGTGTTATTGTGAGGTATTATCATCCTACTGGGCTAGAGAACACCAGAACTACCCGTCTGTGCCATTTGAAGACAGGGACTGTCTTGTGCATGTCTGTTCTCAGTCCACTGGTAAATACTGAATTGAGAGAAATTTTCATAGATATTATATGTTATTTCCTTCTAAAGACTTGTCTCATAAAACCAGCAACTCTCCTAGAACTGACTGCTGGAGTAGTAAGAGGTTGCTATAAAAATTAAGGCCCTGTTACTATGATTTGGAGAAAGATTCCTTTAAAAAAAAAACAAACCAACAACCTTTTCAATAACACTAGACAGTATAAATCAGTTGCCTTTGGACACCAATATTCATGTGAATCAGTTGATGTGTTGCTAACTTGAGATTCTGACTCAGTAGGTATGGAGAGGAATTTCTAAAACACTCCTAGGTAATACTGATATTCTTAGTTCACGAACCACAGTACAGCCAGCAAGGATGTAGGTCTACAAAAGACTGGATTGAAGAAGTCATTCGAAGGACTCACAAATGAGCTACCAAGGTCATCACTAAGGGTTGGAGGGAGTTCTTAGGGATGCAGAGAGGAAAGAGAGAGCATAGCTCATCAATGCCACATGGCTACATAAAGCACAGATGAGAACAATAGCAATCAGGCCATGGCTATCAGTTTAGAATTCAAAATGGCCCTGGTTACTTAGAGTCATGGGGACAAATCAGCAGAAGAAAATTTCAGAAAAGACAAATTGCTAAGTTGTGGGTGAATGTTCCCAAGGGTCCATGTATGATCCAAGGGTCCATGGCTTGATCCCCAGAGTACACCATTAGGAATTGCTGTGGAGGTGCATTGTTAGAAAGTGGGACCTTATAGTTGGGCCATGGGAAATGCTCTCCAAGAGAATGGTAGGGTTCTGAACAGACTTCCCTCTGTCTGAATCATGAGTGGGTTTTTTTTTGTCACATGTTTGCTGTCCTGACTGCTCTACTGCCACGGTTGGCTACCCTCATGGTAGATCCAAAGCAATAGGAGTACTTGACCTTAGATCAGAATGCAAGAGCTACAAACCTAAATAAGCCTTTTTCTTTATAACTTTGTTGCTTCAGGTAGTTAATTATGGCAATGCAAAGCTAACTAACAAGTTAAGAGAGCTGACACTGCAGAAGGAAAACCAACCTTTCAAATAAACAGTGAGCCATAATAGCAAAGATGCATAGAGAACCGAGAGGGTTCTGAGAATCCTACATCTCCTGGGCTGATCATGAGTCAGCATTACAGTGCCCTGGCTTGGAAATCAAGTATAAAGGTAGACTACACAATTAGAAACTGAAGTAATTTTCATTGTATTTAACACTGCTCAACTAGAATTCTGTAGCTAGTTTTGAGATAACAGAATCCATAAACACTCAGAGAGCTCAAGGATTCAAGTGACAGTGTCAAAAATAAATAGAAATGTGAGAGATAAAATTTACTGCTGAGAAGAGAAGGGTATATGGTAATTTAATGGCAAGATTTTTGGCCATAAAGACATGTTATAGGAGATGGTGACAGTGAGTAATTCTTCTGTATTTCTCCTGTGAACCAGCTGAGATGGCATGCCTTTCAACTGCCCCAAGAGTGATTTTGTTTTATTAGTCACCAATCTGCTGCTGTGATAGAATATTCTGCCTGAGAGTAACTGGAGAGAGAGGACTTATTTTGGCCTACAGTTCCAGAGGATAAAATCCATTGTAGCCAGGAAGATAAGGCAACAAGAGCAGGAAGATGGCTGATCACATCTTCATCTATACACAGAAAGTACAGACAGAGGACAGGAAGGGGGAAAAGGTATAAAACCTCAAAACCTGCCTCAATGACTTATTTGATCCAGCCACCTCCACCTCATACAGGTTCTATAATCTTCTCAAACAGTGCCACCAACTGGGGAACAAGTGTTCAAGTACACAATGCCTGTGGAGACATTTCTCATTTAACCCCCACAGCTGGGTATGAAGACATTCCTGATACAGATGTTAAGCATCTGAATATACTACCAAGAGAAGGTGATAAAAATCTACCCTGCTAGAAGGTGCCTACTGTTTGCTGGGGATTAAGAACAGTCCAGATTAAAGATTAAGGCATGGTATAGATAAAATCATGGCTTTTCCCTGCCAGGGCCATCTAGGGCCTTTGGGAACCAAACCTGATAATAAAAAAAAAGAAAAGAAAAAAGAAAATTGGTTATGTTCCTTCTCAGGGTGGATGCCATGGGGATTGCAGGGATGCCGTTCCTGAGAGATCTAAGTCTGTTGAAATTCTGGAACGAAGTAGAGACTGGGGTGTATGTAGTGAGATCCAGCTAAGACATTTTTAGACATTTTTTTTCCTGAGCTGGTTCCTCAGAGCCTATGAACAGCCCCATAAAAGTACAGCGAAGTCTCAACTGACCCAGAACACTGAACAAAATGACAATCCCACACAGGATTTACATAGTACAGGGCTACTCCTAGCAATACAGGGTACAGAAGGTAACATATACAGGGGAAATACCCAGGACAGGGAGAAGCAAAGTCAGGCGGAGATTAATGAGCTCCTGCTAAAGGTAACAGCAATAGTTTAGACTCAAGTGATTGCTACCATTCAGTAATGAGGTCCTGTGCCATCAGGCTTCTTGAGCTTTGAAGGCAGTCTCAGAAATGGGCTTTTAATGTGTATCTCCCAACTTTGAAAGGGATGAGCAAGGGCCCACTGATGGGAGAATGAATAAGCAAAAGGCACTGCATTCACACAATGGAATATTTTCTATCATAAAAAGGAAGAAAATGCTAACGTGTTCTACAATATCGCTGAATATCAAGGACATTATATTTAGTGAAATAAACCAGTCACAAAAAGATGAATACATCTGTTCCTACTTATATTAGATATAAAATAACAGAGACAGCAACCAGAATGGTGTTGCCTGAGGCTGGAGGAGGGAGGCATTGCTTAATGAACAGAGTACCAGTTCTACAGGATGAAAGGTTTGAAGACGAATGGGGCTGATGTTGCTGCGACAATGCAGATGTAGTTAATGTCACCGAACTGTATGCTTAAAATAGCTCAGATGATAAATTCTATGTTATTGTGTATTTTTATCACAATAAACAATTGGAAAATAGAACCACACAATCCAGCAATCCTACTTCTGGGTATATATCAAAACGAATTAAAATCAATGTCTAGAGGAGTTAGTATCACTTCCATGTCATAGAGTTGTAGCTAAGAAATGATGTGTGCATAAAGAAAATGTGACCGAGCCACACAATGGCTTGTCATCCAGCCACAGAAAGAGCAAAGCCCTGCCATTTGAACAATGTTGATGGGTCTGGCAGGCATTAGGCTAAGTGAAATTAGCCAGACATGGACAACAATAACAATAACAACAACAAAGAAGCCAAGGGTCTTAATTGTGTGGTGTTTAAAATAGATGCAAAGAATCAGAGTTTAGGATTTGTGGGTTTTTAATTGTTCAGGAAGAGGAAATGGGGAAATGTTTGAAAGGTACACATTTTTACTTATGCAAAATAACTAAGTTCTAGAGGCTTAGACTAGAAGTCTAGACTGCACAGAATCAGACCTATGGCAAGCAATCTACATTGTCTACTTAATATTTTTTTGAGAAAGCAGATATTATGTGCTCTGGCCACAAGAGGAAAAGATTAAAACAACCAACCAACCAAGGAAAACTGAAGTTAAAGAATAAATTCAAAGTACAATGTATCCAAGGGAAGACATTTTTTGCTGCCAGTGGCTTCAATCTGGAACAGGTGTTTCCAGGTATCATATTCAGAGAATTGCATAAGCACTATGAATGCCAAAGTAGCAAATGACTTTGTTCAGAAGCAAAGTGGAAATATAGGCCAGATGCCCTGCAAGAGAGCAGTGGGTGCTGAGAGGCAGAGGGTTTGGGAGAGCTGGCTCGGTGGTTCAAAGTGGTTGTTGATCTTGCTGAGGACCCAAATTTAATTCCCAGCACCCACATGGTGACTCACAGTCATATGTAATTTCAGTCCTGGGGATCTGATGTCCTCTTCTAACTTCTCAGGATATCAGACACGCACACGGTGCACATACCTACATCCAGGCAAAACATATACATAGAAACAGCCTACACCCTAGGCTATGCTAGTTCCCTCCCTCCCTCTGTCCCTCCGTCCCTCCCAGATATGTTCTGTGAAATACTTGAATGAAAACAAGAACTTAGGAAAAAATTGTTAGAGAAGATCTTGCTTATTACATTGTTTGTAATGGGATGTACAGTCAGCTTGATGCAGGTTGGGTTTCCTTATCACTAAGTGCTTTCTTACCCATATCTGTTAAGTGTGCTGTCAGGAAAGGTGTGTGTATTCAGCTCAAGCCAAGTAGAGTTCCAGGATGCTAAGCCTTCCCTATGCTGTTTCAGTTTCGTTGGTGAACGTTTCTCTCCAAACATGTTGAGTTGCATATAGATTAGAATGGTGGTGTCTCAGAGCTCAGGAGGAGAGAAAATGGGACATGTCCATCATACTTCAATACAGAGATTTCAAGGTTGGGGGAAAAAAGGCAATTGAAACAAAATTGAAAATGACCCATGTAGGCTAATCCTGCAGAGGTCAAGCCTTGGCCACGTCTGCATTCAGGCTGCAAGTTAGACCTGGATACCTCCAATATAAACCAAGAACTGGTCTGAAAATATGAGATATCAAGGTGGAGGGCAAGCCTCAAAGGCAGCACCAGCCACAGTGTGAAGATTTCATCCTGTCTCCAGAGCCAAAATTATATAAGGTTCTGCTATGTGACCTCCTTTAGTTGGTTGAGTTACATAAATGTAAGTGCCTTGAGGAAGTAATGTGTGAAAGAAAGGGGATTGTTGTTGGAATTAAAATAGAGTTGCTTGTGCCAATCCTACCAAAAAAGTAAATAAAGTAGGTTTTAAAGAAAAGGTTCTTGCCTGAGAAGTGGCTATTGCAAAAGAACCTACCAGAAGCACAAGCCTGCCCACAGGCCATTGCAGTCTCCTGCAATAAATACTGAGCGGGTCTCTCCTCAGCCACTGGGTTCAACCCTATCTATCCTCTTGTCTTAATCTTTATGAAAAAGAACTATTGTTTCAAAGGATTTGATGTAACTCTCCTCATTTTGGTATTTAAAGCCACCCCCTTGCCTCAACCTCTGCATATGCTCTCAGTTGCAAGTTTTACTCCTAAACAAATATTAGTATTCTTGGTAGCATCTCTCCCAGACAGTATTTTGTTTAATTTGATGGCCTGAATTGCTCTAGCTGTATAGATCTTGTGACAGTTAACCTTCACTGTCAGTTTGATTAGCTTTGGGGTCACAGTGGGAATACACCTCTGGTTGTGTCTGTGAGAATGTTTCCAGGGTTTAACTGAGGAGGAAAGGCCTTCTCTGAGTGGGGCGGGCATCATCATCAATTGGCTGAGGTCCTAGATTAAATACAAAGGTGCGAGTGAGCACCAGCTCACCTGGCTTGCACCAATTCGCCTTGCTCTCACCAACATTGATATCTTTGCTTTCTGATTGCAGACAAAGTGTAACTGGCTTCTGTTGTCATGGCTTCCTACTATAATGGACTGTATCTTCAAACTGTAAGCCAAAACAAAACCTTCCTTCCACAGCTTGTTTTCCTTTTGCTGTTTTCTTGTAACAATAAGAAAAAAGCTAATATAGATGTGTCTTGTTATAAGCATATCAGTTTATATTCTTCTCATATAAATAATATAAAATATTGTCAGTGACCAAGGAGGCACAGGTTTGAGATGGCAGCATCAGCATCCATCGCAGGCTTGGACCTTTTCATGACGACACATGAGGTGCTGGCTCTCTAAAGTCAGCTTGTAGTGGGACACTCCCACCTTACCAAAGACAGGCAAACTGTATGGCTGGAGATAGAAGCCTTACAGAGAAAAATCTGCCGTGTTTTCCCCTTTAGGACCTGTGAAGATGGTAGGGGTGAGAGCTTCCAAGAGGAAGAAGTTCGGGTAAATGGGATGCACAATCTCAAGAACTGGTACACAAATCACAGCAGTACATGTTTGTGTACGTTGTCAATGGATACTGGTAATATTTTAGAAACAAACATTGCTGAAGCCTACTGTGTGCCAGGTAAGATGTGGAGTGCCAAGCATCAAAAGTCACTGCGGGCTGCATGGTTTTTGCTCCTAGGCTCTTTGCCTTTTGGAGTCAGCCAAGCAAATGAGACTACACTTTTCTCTCCAGTACAGTTCTTTAATGCATCGGGGATTGGGGTGCTGCTGACTCTGAAGGATTCCGTTTTTGGTTTTCCTGTTTTCTATGTATTATATGAGTTCAAAATGAGACAAAGAAATTGGTTTTGGATAGATCCAAGTGTCCTTTCTGGTGTTAGGCTTGTTTCTGTTTTCAGTGAAAATGACCATAAATCCTGAGCTTTACAGAGAGCCCCCATTTACAATCGGCCCAGAGATCATGTAATCACGGTTCCATGACCCTCTGGTTTGAAAAGAAGAAAATCTTGTAAGTTACTTGTTAGAATGAGAGCCTTTTGGGGAAGAATTGTTACACATGATTACAAAATGATTTGCTTACTACTTAGATATTTGAGTGTCTAGATATTGAGCTGGATAGTCCAGCCTCAACAATTTAGAATAATAATAATAGTTATTATTTTGAGGGCTTATCTTGTGCCAAACTTCATAGACATGATTCTGTTAAATCTCCCATGCAATCCTTTTGAAATCATCAGTATTAGCTATTTCACAAGATGGGTGAACACCAAGGCTGCAAGAACATGCTAAAAACTCATTCCAGATCACATAAGTCTCAGGTGGATAGGCTGTGATATTTTTGCCATGAAAGCTTTTAACTTAACCAATCCTATCGTCCCCTTCTGCCTTACTGACTCAGGTAATGAGAAGCAGAATTTTGTCACACAGCCTTATTTTGTGACTGTCCTTACTGTTGGTAAATGCCTATCCTCTGATGGTGAACTTGACTTCTAAAACTAGCCTCATGTTCTTGGCACCAAGCCTGGTACACATGGTGGTTAATACCACTTCAATTCTAAAATGGAGTGGGACCAAAGTGTTATCACTGTCTTAAGAATGTTTCCAAATGAGGCATTTAGAAATGCTTATTTTATTTGATTAAAAATAGCTTCTTTGAGATATAACTACACCCCTTCTAAGTCACTCCTTTAAAAGTACATGATTCAAAGACTAGTCCATTGCAGCTGGGAAACTGATACCACAATTGGTTTTAGAACATTTTTATTCACCCTTCCCAAGTCCCCTACTCTTTAGATGTAACCCTTTAATTCCTTAACTCACCCAAGCCCTGGACCAGCTGGTATACTGTCTCTATGGATTAACTTATTCTGTGCCCTTCATGCAAGTAGAATCATTCAATATGTGGTTCTCTTTGATCAGTTTCTGCTTCATTTTGTTTTCGGCTGCCTTTGAAGGTGTAATTGGCCACGGAAGCTGTAGAAATGTAATGCAGACAATTTGATGAATTTGGAGTTAAGTGTCTATCCATGAAGCCATTGTCACAATAGTGCTTGAACTCACCCACCACTTCCAGAAGTTTCCTCGCTCTTTTATGTTTTCCCTTTTTAACTTTGGTGGTGGTAGTTGCTAACATGAGAGCAAATTTTAAGAGCACAGCATTGTGCTATTATCTCTTGCTTGACTGAAACCTTGTTGTCCTTATTCATAAGTTCCATGGTGGGGAAAAAAAGTGTTGACTCTGGAGGCAAGACCTGAGAGAACGTCCCTGCTTGGTGTGGCTGCTGATGGCCTTCATTTGGGCATAACTAATTTGTGTCTCTGACCACGAAAGAATGAATGGTCTAATCTTGCACTGGGCTCAACAGCACGCTGGGCGAGTTACAGGCTATTAGTAGACTGATTGCACAAGGACACACTGTTGTCTCCAGGAAGCCTGAGAGTCACTGTGTGTTTCTCTTCCTATGTCCTTTTGCAGCAAGACACCAAGCTTTGACCTTGGCTTCAAAACTTCCAGACTGCTGTGTGTTTCCTAAACATACACGTTCTTCAGCTCCTGATTACTCCTCCCCTTACAGATATCCCAGGGTTTTCATGCTATCAACCAAACTTACTCGAAGATGACAAAAATAAAAACCAGTGCCAACTTCAGCCTTTCTTCACATCCTATGAAGGAGAACCAAGAAACTTGGTACCAAACCAGCTTCAACTCTTTTGCTTCAAAACTTTTCTTGCAAAGGTGCCTCAGTTCTCCATTTGTCATCCACATGGACCTGGACAAGTTCTTTCACTTCCTAAAGCCTCACTCTCCTTACTTATGAAATAGTGGTAGAGGTGATAGTGGTTCCTATCTGTCTTGTTCTATCACTGTGAAGAGATATCATGACCATGGCAATTCTTCTAGAACAAAACATGTAATTCGTGGCTTGCTTGTGGTTTTGGAGGTTTAGTATATTATTATCATAGTGGAGAACAAGATGGAAGACAGGCAGACATGGCTCTTGTGAAGTAGGGGGAGGGGAGAAACTGGGCCTAGAATGGGCTTTTGAAACCTCAAAGAACACTCCTAATGATACACCTCCTTCAACAAAGTCACACCTCTTAGTCCTTCTAAGTCTTTTCAAACAGTTTCACTCCCTGATAACAAAGCTTTCAAAATATTTGAACCTGGCGGAGGGGGGATACCATTCTCATTCAAACCACCATACCACCTGTGCCAGTTAGTATTCAAAGGAGCAGAGTTGGTTGCTGTGATCCATCCACCTTCTAATCTAGATTCATGACTTTTCTGAACTTCGCTGGATTATTATCTGTAGAGTTGAAACAATACTTCATATGCAGTAGTTTTATCAATTAGTTCAAAGGCTAATTAAGAACATGAGATGCAAGCAATGTTTCCTCTTAATTATTATAGTCTTATTGTGTATTCTAAGAAGTCCATGGACAATTTGGGCCTGATAAAGTCTATGCACCTTTGGAAATTCTATCCAAAGTTTTATGTGACTGTCATGTGAACATTTTCTGAAACAGAGTTCTACAATGGTGGTCTGATTCTCACAGAGTCCACTTCTGTGCTTCTTGAATGAAGAAATAATTAATACAAGATAAAGCCTCCAGAAGAGACATGGAAGTCTTCCTTATCCTTTTTCAGTCTCCTATCATGGAACTAAAAGCCTTGAGCCTGAGTTTCTTCTCAGCCCATATTTACTTCTGTACTGTAGGCTTTTTTCATGGCTAGGTACTCTTTGTGTGTCTGATATATAGCATGACCTTCTGTGTCTTAGTTACTTTTCTACTGCTGTGATAAAACACAATGGCAGTGGCGTCTTATGAAAGAAAACATTAGCTATGCTATGGTTTCAGAAGGTTAGACTATGATTGCAGAGTGACAGCATAGCTCATGAGCAGCAGAGAGCTCACATCTCTAAGGGCAAGGAGAAGGCCCAGAGTACGCAGGGAATGGCATGAGTTTTTTGAAATCTCAAAGCCCACCTCCAGTGACATATCTCCTCCAATGAGGTCACACCTCCTAATCCTTTCCAAACAGTTCCATCACTGGGGCAAGGAGTAAAGTATTCCAGACATAATATGAGCCATTGTGGAATAGTCCCATTAAAACCCCTACAATCTGCCTTTCTAACTGAGCTGCAGGCTCCTCAAAGACTTCGTCGTTCTTTGTTTCTAAGCATAGGAGACTGTGCATAGATCCCCGAACCAGGTAGGTGCCTTGGAGATACTCATAGAAATACAGAAAGATCTGTATTCATCAAAGCAGTGTGCACAGGAGCCTTTAGCTGCCATCATTTTGTAGTCTTGGCTGGTAGAACTGTGAGAAGTTCAAAGCCAGATCTCAGTGTGGGGCTATACTCATTTTTACCCTCCAGTGGCTCAAGAACTTTGAGTTCTCTGGTGTGATTGCTCATGTGGGTTGGAACAAGTTGGTAAAATGTGAAAATGATAACTGTGCCAGCGGCTTAGGCAGTTTTGATGGAAAGAGGAGATGGGAAATCAGGGCCATAGTACCTGCTCTGAACTGTGAAATGATTGCAATTGGGCTGAAAGCAAAGCTTTTACTTAGCTTGCCCAAATCATCAGGGGAAAATCATGGTTCTTTTGGCTTGAAAATACGGATTAATTCCTCAGGGAAGAAATTTTTCTCAACTAAAAGTTTTTTTGTTTTTTTTAAAGAAGTGCTTCCTTAAATTCTATTAAGTTATTGGGTATAGATTATAATAAATGAGCCCCCAACAAGTTCAACAAATGTCTCAATAGGTATTCTCCATTTTATTTCTTCTTGTCTACTGTCTTTTGTCTAAGCTGCAGGAGTGATGGATTTACTTGACAGGTAAGAGGACAGACAGGTGGAAATCACAGGGTCCTTCTATGTAGCCCAGGGTAGCCCTGAGCTCACAATGCTCCTGCTTCAGGCTCCCAAGTGGTGTGATTATAGACGTACATGCCTGGTCCTGGTTTATGCTTTTTTCCCCCTCCCTCAGAATTGATAAGCTACACCAGAGGAGCCAAACTGTTTACAAAGCCCTTTCCTTCCCTTTGGAAAATTCTGATCACCCATCATCACACCGTCCATATTTTCAAAGCATTTCTATTTCAAAAGTCTAATGGCAGCTTGATTATAAGCTTGTATTTCGTAACCTTCACTGAAACATTTATGTAAGTGCGTCTTCTGATGAGACCATCTTTTTTAACCATCACAGTGAGTAGCTGTCTGTGGTGGTTTAAATGAAAACGGCCCCCATAGGCTCATAGGGAGTGGCACTATTAGGATGTGTGGCTTTGTTAGAGGAAGTATGTTACTGTGGTGTTGGGTTTTGAGATCTCAGGTGTTCAAGCCACACCCAGTGTGGCAGCCTCTTCCTGTTGCCTGCCGATCCAAGATGTAGAACTCTGCTCCTTCTCCAGCACCATGTCTGCCTCCATGTAGCCATACTGCCCACTGTGATGATAATGGACAAAACCTCTGAATCTGTAAGCCAGTTCTAGTTAAATGTTTTCCTTTATAAGAGTTGCTGTGGTCATGGTCTCTCACACAGCAATAGAAACCCTAACTCAGACACTTACTTACTTACTGTATACACCACCCTTCACCTACCAATCCATTTTACTGCTTCCTCTAATGTGTTATTACACCAAAGGCCACAGTGAAACCTTTTGCTGCATGAATGCTTTTCAAGTCTGAGCATATTTTCCTATGTCTGGTTCCCAGGAGCAAAGCCACAGCCCTTATCAGGGGGGTGAGGCTTGTGTGCTCTTTTGATGTGTCTCCTTACTGCTTTCCAAGAGGCTTGCACAAGTTTGTTCTGGCAGCTGAGGGGCATGCAGGTTCTAGACTTCTCGGCTGTGCTTTCCAAGATAGTCTCTTCTATTTCAGGGTTCAGAGAAGAGGACAGAAATTCTAAAGCATCAAAGTAGAGGAAGGAGGGGAACAGAGCAGGCAAAACTTACAGTTCAGATGCTATTGACTCTTGAGGTATCCTTTATCTACCACTCTCTCTTGTAGGGCATTGTTTTTCACTGAATGGCAGGCAAGGAGATGCCTCTACATCAGGACCACTTTGTTTAGCTACTGATTGAAGGTAACCCATCTTTCTTCTTCTCACAATTATTTAATACATAGTAGCATATCCCTAGTATGTAGTAGACTGACTAGATATGGGAGACATGATGTGTGCGTATGTGTGTGTGTTTGTATGTATGATTTTGTTTTAATTTGGCACTCGAGATTGAATCTGGGAGCTCATGAGAACTCTACCCCTGAGCAATACACCAAATCACCAATATGGGTTTTTTGGGTATAAGAGCAAATGGATAGCAGAATGGATAGAAGCCTCATTTCATGTGTTATTCATGTAGCAGACTTTGCTGTTTGCTGACCAAGCATTTATTTCATTCTCTTTCTGTATTGCCTGAACTTTCATTTTATTTGAGGTTGCCACATACTTGGTGAAATAATGCGTTTCTCAATACCCTTGTATCTAGGGGCCAGCCCTGTGACACATTTCAATTGTATGAAATCTGCAGATGCTATCTCAGATTCTAAGAAGCTGGCTTTTCTCTCTCCTGTTTCCCACTCTTTCTCTTTGTGAGACTGGGGTAGAGCAGCCTCCTTCACCAGGGGGATAATAAACAATGATGATAGAAGTCAAAGGCTGAAGGCTGGCAGAGAGTAAAGAGGAGGAGCTGCAACGCTGCTGATATCCGGGTGGTAGTCCCAGCCCAGGAGGTTATGTTTCTGAGAAAATTAAACCTTTAAAATAAGAGCTGCGCTTGGGTTTTCTGTAGCGTGCAGTTGAATTCCACCCTTTCTGATGAAAAAGCTCGAAACTCAGGAAGTTCCATTAAGCAACGTCATGAATGACCCGAGAATAGAACCAGACCCAGGTCTAAATTGCTAAAACAGCTCATTGGCTTCTTCAAATACCTTTGCTATGGGTCTGTGGGTGTCCCTCAAAGTTCATGTGCTTGAATCTTTTTCTTTCTAAAATTAAATGTGTGTGTGTGCGCGCGCACACATGCACACACGTATGTCCAAGTACCATGGAGCATGTGAGGAGATCAGAGGATAGCTTGCACAACTTGCAGCAGTCAGTTGTCACCACCATATGGTCCTGGGGACTGTACTCGAAGCAAGTGTCTTTACCTAGGGAACCATCTTAATCCTCAGCACAACACTGTTGAGAGGTGGCATGTTTAGGAGTGAGGAGGTCATGAGATCTTTTTCCCATGGATGGATTAACATTACCCTCCGTGGAGTGGTTTTCTCATCGTAAGAGTGGGTTTGTCATAAAAGTGACTTTAGTTCTTCTGATCACAGGTTCTTCGGGAACTGAGGGTCAAGTGCGCAGACCTGACTATGCCCAAGAACTGTACCACACACAGCCAGGCTGGAAAATGGCACAGAAGTGACATCAAGAAGCCATGATAACATCCATATGAAACTCTTCAGGAGTAGACTACAGGTTCTGGAGGAACATGAGTTGTTCCGAGAAGTACAACAAGAAGGAAGACCTAATGAAAATGCATGCCAATGGTGCCAAGACCACAAGTGCCATACTAAGGCCATCAAGGCTCTAGAGTAACCCAAAGAAGTCCAGCCCAAGGTCCCAGAGCCAGCTGCAAGGTCCACTGACTTGTGTGCATTGCCTATTCTGTGCTCAGATAGCATGCTTGTGGCCCTGCTGAAACCTAAGTCAAACAAAAGAGGACCAAAGTCCTGTGCTGTTGCTACAAAGAAAACTTAAAACCTTAAGCAGGATCTGGTTTTGGAAAAAAAAATAAAAAAGACTTTTCTGCCTTGTCCCCCTTCCATTCTTTCTGTCCAATTCTCAAAATTTTCAAATGGCAAGGCCATCACCAAATTGTTGAAGTACACACTCTTGCCAGCATTCCTCAGAAAACTTGTTTTTAAATGACATTTGAAAACCTTCTGTCCTGATCATGTTGTTTTGTTGCTGGATAAATAGTCCTCTACTTATGGGAACGACTCATCTAACAGAGTGAATAGGGGTCAAGTTCCTGCGGTGTCTCATTTGCTGAGATGACTCAGCAGGGAAGTATTTCCAGAAACCAACCACAGCATTTTCCTTTGTATACCAGGAGAAAACAGCCCCTGACTTTGCATGGGCTCCATTTGTGAGCAATGGGCATTTCCCCAGAGGTAAAAGAGCAAGCCAAGCATTTCCAGCCCATCGTTCAGAGCACTGTGGTTGGGACAGCCCCACCAACACAGGGCTCCTTTGGACTGTTTCTCACTGGCCAGCTTTGACGCTTGCTGAGTCTGCACTTGTCACCCTTCGTCCTCTGCAGACGACACGTGAGCTATCTCCTTCCCTCACAGGCTTATTTGCTGACTCCAATCCCTACTTCTTTTCATGTTCTTCACTGGCCACAGACCCACAGATCCATACACCACAGGACCTGTGAATGCCTCTTAAACCTTTGTCCTGTTCTTTATCCAACATCTCAGAAGTTACGCTACTAATGTGGAAGTGATTTTGTAGCCGCTGTCTTTGTTCTCTGTCCGGGGTGGAGTCAGCACTGAGCACGTCAAGAGTGAACCAAAGCGGTGTGAACTGTCTTCAGCGCACAACACTGATCACACGCCAGTGGCATACAGCATGTCTTTGGATTCCCAGGCACAGGGACAAGAAATGTTCTTCTGGTTAAGCTAGTTGGATCAGAGACGCACATATGGCAGCCAAAGCAGTGACACGTTTAGGAGAGGCTGAGCAAACCCTGAAGCGAGCCAGCCAACCGTCTGTGATGTCACATCATTTGGCAGTTGTCACAAGCTAGCCTGTCCATCTTTTACAGCTGGAAAAGTGACAACTACTGGTGGCTACCAGATTTAGCAACTAAACACAGAGGATTTCCTGTTAAATTTGAATTTCAGATAAACAATGAGTTCTTGCGACATAAACATGCCCCAAATATTGCATGAGACATACTAACATACCAGCTTAACTGGACATCTTCTGTCTGAACACTGTGGGCTCCCGGAAGGACTCAGGGAGAAACTGCTGGGGACATGTGGGTCCATTCAGGGATCCTGAAATAATCTTTGCCTGGGGCTCATCTTAAATGAAAGGCTATTAAACTAAAGATCATGTTAGGGACTTCTCTGTCACTGTGACACGGTGGCTGACAGGAACAATGTAAGGTAAGAAGCAGTGTTTGGCCTCTCAGTGGCCCATCAGTCGTCATGGTGGGAGAGTGTTGGAGGAACAAAGTTCACACCATGGTGGACCAGAAAGCAGAAAAAGGAGCTGGTGCTGGGATAACATCTTCCTTTCCCCCCATTTTATTCTCTCTGATCCCCAGTCCATAGTATGGTACCACCCACTTTCAGGCTGAGCTTCATACCCTCAGTTACTCCTTTCCGGAAATACCCTAAGAGAAATACCCAGAGCTGTGCAAATGGATCTAGGTAATTTAAAATCTAGCAAGTTAACACGGAAGATGTTAACACCAGCATGCTGAGAGAGACATTTCCAGGTTTTGTGAAAGAGAACAACAGAATTTCTTGTTAGATTTTGGGGACTTCCATAATCAAACAAGGTGACTCTTCTGGTCCCCTCTTCTCTGAACTCTTCAGCCCTTGACCTGAGTAGGCTCTGTTGTAATGTGTTTCTCCTTCCATTTCTGCACAGCTTACCCTAACCTGATTTCAGTGAATGAATGCCAGGACACCTGACTTTCTAGAACCATGGCCCTCTCTTCCGTTCATTAGTAGGAATGCTTCTCTCATTGGGTCTTTGGAAGCAGTTTTGAAAACGTTCCCATTTCTCCTGCTGAATGTTGACATATATTCTACTAACTCATTTGACTCAGAAGGTGTCGGGAAACACAGAAGCTGCTTCAGGTTCTTCCTCATCAAAGAAGGATTTAGGTCTTCTTTTCACAGAGGCCATTTCCACCCTTGAAGGAGATGACAAACACTTCCTTTTCCTCATACTTGAGAAGATTCGACTATGAAGGAGAAAGATTTCTTACTCAGCCAACTAAAGAGAACAAAGCAAAGCCGGGTAGTCTCAATCACAGAAACTGTTCTATAACAGCATTGCAGAAGTTACATTTCAGGACCCAGAATTCTCTTCTCTAGTCTGTGTGATCTAGCCATTAAGGAACTTGAACCTTACTCATTTCTTTGCCTTCTCCTGGACCACATGAGCACCTCATCATGGGTGTGAAGGTCTTCCTGAGGTGAGTTGTGACCTTTACTTGTCCCCAAGCCTTGCCTTCAGCTCTCCTGGCATTTTCCCCTATGCCTTTCTCTCTGACTTTGAAGGATCCCTTACCTTCACTCTGCTCTCTGACTTTTTCCTGCCTTGTCCTGGGAGCCCATGTGGCTCTATTTCCATTTCTGTTGTCCAGCTAGGTCCCTGCCTTGAATACTTCGGGCTGCGTAGAGGTCATGCACACTTAGAGGAAGCTTCTGTTTTTGCCTAAGATAGCTTCCCATGATGCCAGAGTAGTCTTTCTGTTTTTCTTGGTGGCCTTAGTAGTCTCTTCTCCACTTATGGGACTTCCAGTGGGTTGTTGAAAAGCCTTTTGAGTTCAGTTTATTTGCTGTAAAGATAAATATCATGGTCATAGATATCACAGTCTTCAAAGAGTAACACTGAATTATTATTATTATTATTATTATTATTATTATTATTAGCTGCTAAGCCACATCTGGCTTCTTTCCGTGGCTCAGAAAGGTAGAAAGTGGGCAGAGAGAGAAACCACTTCACCAATGAAAGGAACTAGGAGATTTCCCAGAGTCATAATTCCTGTTCCCCAATCACTTTTTTGAGTGTTTACATATGTGACCTAAGTTAGTCATTCTCCAAACTTTTTCAAAATGAGAAAAACAAAGTGATTTTGTATGACTCCCACCTGTTGTGAATTGGATCTAGAATGTCCCTTACCAGCTCACGGATTTGAACAGCATGTCCTCACCTGGGGCCACCGCTTTTGAAGACTGTGAAAGCTTTGGGACGTAGGACCACAGGAAAGGTCCTAGAGGTTGTTAGCCTAGCCTGCTTTCCTTGGGCTCATTGTTTCTGGTCTGGTCACCATGTGAGAAGTTGATGTGCACTTCTGCCACAATGGACTAGGTCACTCCCATCACCTTGTCACTCTACTGATACAAACTCAGATGTCTTGAGGTTGTGAGCACAGAGAGCATTGTATCCCTCAGGTTTCCTCTGCCAGGAGGAAACCTCTTTAGGGAATTTGTAACTTCCAGGTACAAATAAGCACTCCCTACCACCTTGTCTATTGTCTCACTTTTAAAGTTTCAATTACTCACAATCGGCTAAAGCCTGTGAATAGCAAGTAGACGGTTCCAGAAACAAACAATTTGTAAATTTTAAGTTGTGTACCATCTGGAGCTTGTAATGAAATACCACACAGTCCCAATCTCCCTCCTCTAGGTCTTAGATCGTGTCTTTGTCCTTAATATCCATGCTTATTTACTTACTATGGTCCCCAAATAGTCCCTACACACAAAAGTAGTGATGCTGAAAACTGGAATCTTCCAAAGAGAATCTGCAAAGTGAAAATATGAATGTGCTTAATAAAGGAAAAAAAAGTGGATACTAGGGCTTCCTACAGTATGTGACTTAGGGTAAGATCAGCTGTCTGTCTGTGACATTGTGAAGGAGGAAGAGGTACAAGTTAGTGCTGCTGCTGTACCCCAGCTGCAAAGATCACAGCCACAGTGTACAGCGAGGGCATGGCGGTCACCCCATTGCACTGCGTCATCTCACACCATCACGGGGAGGACAGACGTACAATACTGGGGGCGGGTAAGTGGAGGGAAGGAGAAAGACAGACAGCACAAATTCGTCTGACTTTTATTTTAGCATTTTATGATTTGCTAACTAATAATAATCCCTTACAGTGTCTGGTTTATAAAAATAAACCTTTTTCATAGGTATATTTTGTAGGAAAATACAGTGTATATATATATATATACACACACATATATATACATATATAGGTATATGTATATATAATATTTAATACAATCTGTGGTTTTAGAAATCCATTAGGGGACTTCAGTGCATCTCTCATGGATAATGGGTGATTACTACATCTCAGAATATGATTGTGTTGCAGACAGGGTCTTTAAAGAGGTCATTAACATACAATGAGGTCATTAGCATTGACTATAACGCCATATGACTGATATCCTTTTAAGAAGACAAAGAACACAGACTTGCTTGGGGGAAAATGTTAGAACACAGGAAGAAATCAGTTGTTTTCCAAGTTGATTCAGTGAAATGCCCCTGCCAGTACCTTGAGGACATACTTCCAGTCCGTGGAACTGTGAGGAAATGTGTCTTTGCTCTTTGAGCTACTCAGTGTGTGGTACTTTGTTATGGCAACTTGTTATAGTTGTGTCTTGAATGTCCCCCAAAGGCTTAATATTCCCAGGGTGGTGCTATTTGGAGATGGTAGAATCTTTAAGAGGTGGAGCCCAATGGGAAATCTTTAGGTCACTGAAGGAATGTCCTTCAGGAATATAATCTCAATTGCTGCCATGAGAGAGGCCCACAGCAGTGGAGTCAAATACTGGACTTTTGAGTCAAAATAAACTTTTTCTCTGAATAAACTGGATATCATAGGCTACACATGGGGATCTTACTTAGTATCCCTTAGGTTTAATTTGTAATATAAAAAGGAGGAAAAAACTTAAAAGAAATAAATTGATCACCTCCTCTATTTTGTTATGGCAATAGAAAGCCATCTAGAACAGTTTCTATGCACAAATCTAGGTTATCATTTTTATGATCTGGTATAAAGTAAACAGGTGGTGTGTTGTGAGGGAAATGGAGAGGCTGGGAGGGGTAAGGTGGCAGTCTACCTATGGTGAGATGCTGTGGGACAATGGTCTTGTACCCTGTAAAGATTTGTCACTCATATTGGTTTAATAAATGCTGATTGACCAGTAGCCAGGCAGGAAGTATAGGCAGGGCGACCAGAATAAGAGAATTCTAGGAAGAGGAAAGGCTCAGTCTGCAGTTGGTACCCAAACACAGAGGAAGCATGAGAATGCCTCACTGGCAAAAGGTACCAAGCCATGTGGCTAACACAGACAAGAATTATGGGTTAATTTAAGNGGGACAATGGTCTTGTACCCTGTAAAGATTTGTCACTCATATTGGTTTAATAAATGCTGATTGACCAGTAGCCAGGCAGGAAGTATAGGCAGGGCGACCAGAATAAGAGAATTCTAGGAAGAGGAAAGGCTCAGTCTGCAGTTGGTACCCAAACACAGAGGAAGCATGAGAATGCCTCACTGGCAAAAGGTACCAAGCCATGTGGCTAACACAGACAAGAATTATGGGTTAATTTAAGATGTAAGAGTTAGTTAATAAGAAGCCTGAGCTAATAGGCCAAACAGTTTATAATTAATGTAGACCTTTGTGTGTTTCTTTGGAACTGAATGGCTGCAGAACCAGGTGGGACAGAAACCTCTGTCAACAGTGAGAAACTTCCTCTAACTTTTCCTTTAAAACCCCAGGCCATGTGGTTGCTGCATATCCAAGTCACAGAAGGGGTGGGTGGGACACAGGCCCTGTATGACAAGACACAGGGCCTCTCTGAGCATTAATTATCCCATTCATGAAGAGTGGCTTTTCCAGATGTTATAAAAACTGCTCTTATGACTTTTAAATCCTGTAAAGAATGAAGAAAACAAGATAATGAAGAGGAAATGGGAGACTATCATCTTCTACCTGAAAAATCCATCCCAGTTTCAAAGCAGTTGGTACCCAAGGTCATTATCAGGTCCTGTGACTGATGGGTATGGGTGGGTGGGAATTACTGGTATTCATTATTGGAATTATTGGAATTGATGGCACAAATGAGAAAGGTGGAGGTAGAAACTTGCCTAAAGCCTTTCAGAGAGTAGTGTGTAGAGACAGAACACAAATTCTGGACCTGGAGTTCCACGTTAACACTCCACTTCCTCCTGCCACTGCGCCTGATGAGAAAGCTGGTGCCTGCTCCTGTGCTGAACGGGTGAGCACCGAGGTCTCAAGTGTATGCCTCTGGTGGCCCGTCACTGCTCTCAGCTCTATAGCTTCTGTTTCTCTTCACAGAGGACTTCTGCTTTTATCAGGGCAATGACAACCTCTTCCAGTCCTCAGGACCATCCCTTCCCCCTCCCCTGCAGCCATGAAGCCAAACAGAAAGTCAAAGTCGCCTGTCTTCCTAACACCTCCAGGGGGACTCCATTCGAATCTACTACTCATTGTGTTGCCTTATTATTTTGAATTTCCCAAATTATTGTAAAAGGAGAAGAGAGACTCTATCCCAGCAGTCACATTTGCAGAAGCATCACCCTTTGAACACCAAGTGAGCCAAGTTCCTAACCCTTTATTTCATTTGTGTGGTGCAAGACATTTGCAGGTGAGAGGGGCATTGCAGAGCTCTCTGGTCAAATGAAAGCCTGCCTCTGATGGGTTTCTCCTTCTGTTCTGGGGTTCTGGGCTTTCGGGTCTTTAGTTCTGGCAAAGAAAACTGGGCTGGGGTTTAGAAACTGGTTTGACCTTGACTCTGAATTGTTGGCACCAGGGTCTTCAAGTGGCTGCCCAGCTAGCTTCCCCTGGGAAATGTGGTAACAACAACCTTAACAATGGATTGAGAAGTCTCCCAGAGAAGCAAGGAGCTGGCATCTGGTCTCAAAACTTGCTTTTTGATTAAGTTCCCCTTTGCCTCTCTAGGTCATGTCTCCCTCCTCCTCTTGTCCCTCTCATGGCCACAATGCCCCCAGCAACTACGTGTCTCTGCTAATCAGGGCTTTCTTAGTTCTGTGGGAAAATTTCATAAGGTATGAGCTCTAATAGGAATAACTCCTGAGCTCTATTGGTTTATATCAGAAATTTTCTTTGATTGCCTTGGAATTGGTGACCATTTAGGTTTGGATGACTTAGGTACAAGAGCTGTGATAGACAGGCTGTCTGGTGGTCACCATAGTTCTCCTCTCCTGGTGTTGCCACATTGTGTGACATCCTCCACTTGAGTGTCTGTGGGGAGGAGGGGTGCCGTAACTTGTTTCTAACTAATGGTGCATGGCACAGGTCATAACAAGACTGCCTAACATTATATAAGACGTTCTAATAGATTTGTTCTTTGGTCTTGTCTGGCTTTTAAATTACTCAGCTGTCGTGGTGTTACGGGCCTATGGAGAGAGCCACATGTTGAAACCGAGGGCAGCCTAGGTCAGCAGGCAGTATGAGATCTGAGGCTTTCAATTCCACCATCGCAGGGAAGTAGATTTTCCAACAACCCGAGACACCTGGGCAAACTTCTCTTACTGTTGATCCTCCAGATGTGAACACATTCTCATCATCACCTTGACCGTTGCCTTTGAAACTCTGACAGGAATCCCCAACCAGGCCAGGTTTAAACCTGGGATGTCCAGGAAGTGGGAGAGGGTTCCTCTCTGTTTCTTAGGCAGCTGTGGTGGTGCATGCCTGTAATCCAGAGCTTGGGGGAACCAAGTCTGGAAAACAGGGGCTTTGAATAGGTTAAGAACATCAAAACCAAACTGTTGCTAATGTAATCTGTTACACAGCAACAGATAACTGCTAGGGTGTTCAGAAGAAACTAATAAATAATGTCCCAGGAGTGGCGCAGATTTACTTTAAAAGGCAGCTGTTTTCACTTAATGGGTAGACAAGTGTTTTGACTTCTCAGTCTTTGAAAATACAAAAGAAATCATTTAAGGAAAATGTGAGCAAAACACTGATTTTTGTCATCTTTCTAGGTGTTTGCTCTGTGGGAAAATCAATTTGAAAGAGGTGTATAAGTGCTGAGGCATGAATAGGAGCCTGTGGGTGTGTTGTTTACCCACAATACGCCAGGAAGCCACTGTGGCTGGAGCAGAGGGAGGTCAGAAGGGAGGGCAAGGCTGGAGAAATGAAGGGGGTGATGGCAAGGGTGCTGGATGAAGGCACTGTGGGGATCCTCATTCTTCTTGAGTGGATTGGAAAGCCCTTCCGAGGTTCTGGATGTGTCTGGGGTGTGGTGTTCAATTAGTTAGCAGTGCCCTCTATGGTGGTCTGTGGTTTGGAAGGAGGATGCCTGGGTGCTGGGGATTTGGGTGCACTTCTGAACCCCTCATACTCCTTAGCTGCCCAGTAGGTGTCTAGCTGAGCTCAAAGTGTAAACCATTTTTTATTGCTGTGAGATTTGGTATGCTGGAAAACTAAAGCCCTGAACACCATTCATTGTTTTGTTGGTGCTGGAGATGTTGACAGAAGGGATGATCCGATGCAAAACCGTGTTGAGAAGGAAGGATTTCTTGTCTCAATCTGCCTCCAAGGCCCATGGAAAAGATAACGAATGATCAGATGTTGCCTCTAGTGGGGAAGCAGCCCCTCCTTTTTCTAGTTGTGCTAATGGGATGCAAGAAAGACTTTTAAGCTTTCCATAAGGTGTGTGTGCGTGTGTGTGTGTGTGTGTGTGTGTGTGTAACAACTAAAGCTAATGTATGATGCATGGTGGTTAAGGTTACAGGCACCCGGGTTGTTGCTCAAATAGCTGCGTAGCGGTTGCCCTGGAGTATTTGCTTGGTGCAATTGAATATTCCTCAACAGCTGACTAAGGAGGTTTACCCTGCACAATGTTGAAGCTGAAGGCCTCAAGGGAAAAGGCCAGGATTCCACAAGAAGGAAAAAGTTCTACTTTCAGACCACAATGGAACTGCAGACTGCCAGTCCCCACAGCCATAGGGGGAGGGGGAGGGACAGAGGACTCCATGCCACACCCTGAGGGAGGGATGGGAGGGGTTTCTGAAACTCCCATAGAAGTCCTGCCACTTTGGTTCTTCTCTCCCCTCCTGGGGCAAGTGTGCAAATGTTCTAAGAAAGTGACCTGGAGCAGTACCAGGAGTTTCCTCCCTTTCTTCCTTCTTCCCTTCCTTCATCCTTCCCTCCCTCTTTCCCTTACTTCCTGTATACTTTTCCAATCTCCAACCCTAGCCATTGGAGTGAAATTTTCAGTGGGTTCTGGAATAACCCCCACAGCTCTTTCTTCTGAATTAGGAGCCTAGAGCTTCCATGATACCTAAACCATGTGGCTTTCTCAACAAGCCTTAAAGAAGTAAAACACCAACAAACATGCTAACGAGGAAGTGAAATCTCAGGGCCCCATCAGTAGACAAGGAACTTCAGGCAGCTAAGGAATGCTGACAGGAGGAGGAATCATTTTCCTCAAGGTTAAACCCCCTGGTTTTTTTTTTTAAATTCAATACTGAGTGATTGTCCCTGAAATAAAATACATACAAGTAGCACTAAAAAACCTGAGCAGGTTGTATTTATATATTTAGGCATGCATGCATCTCTCTCTCTCTCTC